>JAEMWC010000426.1:520000-637500 GCA_016490735.1 Pachyseris speciosa | reverse complement strand
TGTGAATGTCACGTGATTGCGTTCCCAGCCACAACTGATCAGTGCCATTGGATCGCAGTCGCAGGCACAAACTCTATTGTCCGCTATGGCTTGGGTTCTGGCGGCAGACAAGAAGGTTAGTTACTTACATTCATTCCATTCATACTGATTATGGTAGTGCGCATTCAGATGATTTGGTCTCATACGCGATAACAGGTCTTAACAAGTAGATTTGTTGCTAGAAAAGTAGCAACAAACGGGGATGCCCGTCAGGTTAAATTTAGTTTGGAGAAAATGATATTGATACCCAGTTGGGAGAGGTGGGTGGTTTTTAATGATGAAAGTAAGGTGTAACAGTATGTTGCCCTATTTCTCGGACACCGCTATTTCCGGACACTTTGACTTAACGATTCTGTATTTCGTTGTAAAAACGAAACAAATCCGAGCGATAGGTTTTAGTCGAAGACTTATCGACTAGTCTGCTTTCGTTTGTTCTTTTCGTGGCCTAGCTTCGCTCCGTTTAGGTGGGAAGATTTAAGTTTTTGTCGAGGTAAGTAAAATTTGTTTCTTAATGAATGTGATATTTATCTCGCGTCGAATTATATCTTTTCAATTAAGCGGTCTGTTCTCGCAAACTGCGCCATAGATTGTATCATTTTTTCGACATAAGTGAAGCTAAAAGGCTAGATTTTTCAGCCTATAAAAATGTTCCGTTTCCAGTGTTGTATCTCCGAGAAAGACTACTGCTCTGCATTCCTTTCCCTCTGTTACCAAGAACCAATAAAATGCAGTAATTCTTGGCAGCTGGGCCAATCATATTTCTCGTTATATTTGCCGCCAAAAACACAGCAAGACGAGGACTAGGACCAGGTTTCTAGGAAATGGAAGCCTGCTCCTTATTGGTCAGTTTGAGGGAAAGGAATGCAAAGCTCGAGTGAGCAGCCGTTAGTGGGGAGGAGCGTTGCGTGACGACCCAAATAACGGAGTTGATTTGCGGTCTGATGCCTTCTTCGCTAAAATGAAAGAAAATACTTTAAAATTCGGACAGAGTGAAATTTTTAAAAGGAAAGTATCTTTATTTGACTTTTATATGATGTATTTTGCCATGATCGAGAAGAACATTTTAAAGAATAGGGAGAGCATTAAACCAGTAACGATCGTCCGGAAATAGGTCAACCAGTCCGGAATTTGGGCACTGAATTTGACGTAGTCTTTCCGCAATTACAAAGAAAGGAAAGAGCTTCTAGCGATAAAACCTAACGCCCTTATTACCAGCAGTGAAAGCTACACTGTGGCTAAAGTTTAGCTCCTAAGTGTTGTTTGGAGGTAAGATATTAAAGTTTTACAAAAATTGTCCGCAAATAGGGCAACTAACTGTATTGGGTTTTGTTTCTGTTTGATAGACTTTGCCAGAGTTTATTTGTCTTTTACCTTCATAAAACACAAATACAAACAGGAGAGTCTCCCTTATTTGTTTCATGACAATATCTAATAAAGGTACTGTTCGGCTGTGACAGGCGTGATGCCTGACTAGTTTCACAGTCACGCTACATACAACAGTTGTCCTTCATAGGACGACTCGAATAAATATTTTACCGAAGAAATAATTATTAGCCATTTTATTACAATTTCTTCAACGTTCTAGCGTTGTACTTGTTTTCCCCGTTCTCAGGATGCAAACGAAATCACACCCTACAGTATATTTTATCAATTGCGGAAAGTACCTATTTAATCAAACTTGCCCGAAATCCGCCAAAAGTTGTTCCCACTGAAACTCATATTCATCAATATGTACTCCCGTAAAACGCCAAAAACAACAAAAACAACGGCAGGCTGCGAAAACTTCTTCCAAAACGTAGATCACTTTTCCTTCCTTTAAAAAAAAACGCGGTATACTCTGTCAGTATACGCGGTAAACAACGTGTATTTCCGTCTCATGGGTTTTAATTCTATGCTTAACTGAATGAACCGAACATCTGAAAATCCACGAGTCGTGACGGCACGATTTGAAGAAGTTTGCGAACCCTTGTATTCGGCAACAACTCAGTGTCACTCATTTAAAACTGCGTCTTAAACGTGTATGTAGTCACGTAGTTAACTGGTAATAAAGAGCTTTAGCAAAGACGACGGCGACGGCAACGAAATACAACTTCTCGTTTTTGTAACTCTTTCGCGATTTCGAGCAATTACTCCAATTTGCTTAGCTTCTAAATTACTGACGAAATATCCAGGGACTAAATAGACCGATCCAAGGTTATCGACGCCATTTTTCAAAGGGTGCAAAACCACTGGGGCGAGCGCGCGGCCAAGCATACTCTGCACCGTGAAAAGAAGCTAAAGATCGTCGCTTGCTGTTCTGTGTTTGCTATTTTCCCTTGTTTTATTGATTTTTTTAACGTTTAGAGTTTTTTTACATTATTTAAAAAGTATTACTTGTCATACTTGAGCATTTTCTACGTTTTGGCCGATGCCGAGACAAGCAGAAGAAAAGCTTGAAGATCAGGACTTTTTGAACTGGACTCTGACTTCGCTGAAAGATTTTTTTAGCACTTCGAGGATTGAAACAGACAGGACAAAAAAGCCGCACTTGTGGCGAGAGCATTCGGTGCCTGCGAGCTTAAAGCGCCTAAGAAGTTTTCTCAAGAAGAAATTGACAGGAAATTGAAAGAAGAGTTCCAACAGAGATTAAAAAAACATCGGATAAACACCGACCCCAATTCTGTTTGGAAAGAAGACTGCAGCAAGGAAAGCATAATCATGTTTTATAAACAGACCGCATTGTTTAAACCCATTCATCCCATTTGCATGTTTGGATGCCACATGAAAATGGGATGAATGGGTTTAAAAAATGTGGTCTGTTTATAAAATATGATTATGCTTTCCTTGCTGCCTCACCAGATGGTTTGAGACTGTTGCAGTCCAGCTATACTTGAAGTAAAATGCCCTTTCTCAGTCAAAGAAGAAAATATCAATCTGAAAGCTACATACAACTGTGTCGATTTTTTGGAGGAAGTAGATGGGAGCCCTAGATTAAAGCACACTCACAAGTACTACACTCAAATGCAGGCTCGAATGTGGATGACTGGAACAAATCATGGATACTTTATTGTCTGGACAAAGGGACACAAGCCATTGTATGAAAGAGTGGAGTTTAACAGAGAATATTTTAATGTGGTGCTAAACAACATCACTTTATTCTACAAAACATATATCTTACCAGTTTTGTTGGGGTACAGGGATATCTACCAGTGTCCAAAGTGTGACAAAGTTATACTGGAGGAGCCAGAAATCACTGACATGTCAGCTGAGAACAGCATTTGTTGTGATAGCTATAGCACATGGTGGCACTTGCCATGTGCCAATCTCTCATTGGATGTTGCGGAATCACAGATGTGTTATAGTTGTCTGGTTGATGTTGCAGACAGTGACTCTGACAGTGATAGTGATTTTGATGATGTACCCACCACTTGTACTTCTTGTGACATTGAAATGGTTTTCCCGCATAGACAATGTAACTACAACTGTGGATAATGCTGTACAAACTAATAGTCATTTTCATGACAAATGTTCAGGATGAACAAAAATAAAAGAATTGTTCACCTTAGTAGATGCGTGACACTTAAATCGATACAAAATTTCAAAAAAAAAAATTTTAAATTGTGAAAAAAGTGTCAAAGTGACATCTTTCATGTACTGGCTGACCCTGTTGTGTTATGCAGTGTATGTTCATCTCAGAGTATCCCTGTTGGTCAAGAACACATTTGTACCATTTGTTACAAACCTGTTCATGCATGGTGCAGCAACCATGAAGACATAACCAGATAATCGGACTTAGTATGTAAACAGTGTCACCTATGAAATGAGATGAAAACACTCTTTTGTGACTGAATGGCTAGTTGTTCTATTTAAAGACACAGGAATGGGGTCAGGAATAAATAACAGTCTTGTTTTGTCTTCCAGAGTGGAGACACTTAACCCATGACAATACACTTTAATTTTGTTTTTTCTGCATCTGAGTATTACACACAGCTGTTACATTTTGTTGGTGGGTTAAGTGTACTTATTCTGTAAAAAGAAACAAGCTACTTCAACTTACTAACAAAGTGGTGGAAGTAAGTTACATAACGCACAGCATACACTAACGATATCATCCACAAGAGGTAGTAGAGTTATAGGTAGTTCATTTTTCAAAATATGAAACCTTTTTACTCTTCCAATAGCTTGTTTAACATACATGTGTATTTTCTAACATTTGCAATATTTGATGTCTTTCTGACATCTGAGGGTACATTTGCATAGAGGCAGCACAGCTAGGTGGGATACATAATGTAACCATTAACATCATTAGGTCTTCTTTCATCTTGAATCCCCTGTCTGCCATTACTTTATCATATGGCTCTATGATGTTCAGAAAACCACAGTCTCTGACAATAAAGGCATCTGATGCCCTCCCCCCATAGCTTTGGGAAAGTATTATGCATCTCACTTTTAGGTATAGTTTCTTGAAAAAAGTTGGCAAAGTGTTTTTACTTGTCGTTTGCTTGGCCAAATGATTAAGATTGACAGTTCTTTGGACATCAATTCAATCCATGCAATAAATACACTGCTGACAGTAGTTGAAGAAACCATAAATCTGAATGCGAGATCTTCGTTAATGAGACCCAATTTCAACTTATCATTGTCAAAAGGAATTCTTGTTCTAAGTCTAGCTTTAGTCCCGTTCCTGGGCCACATTTTGCCAAAACTATGCCAGGGTCACAATGGTCTTGAGGTGCTTCTCTTGCTGTCTGTTTTGGACCTCTCCAGTACTGCATATGTTGGGCTTTGGGGAGAAGGCGATCAAACATACATTTGAAGCACTTTGTTGAAGGTAGGTAGGCCTGTGAATGTTTTCACATCTGCTTCCCTTGAAATTTGCTCAAATCGCATTGGAACTCTTAAATGTAAATCACTGTGATCTAGATCGTCTAGGTCATCTTCTTCATTGTCAGCCGGCTCCACAGTCCCCTCCGCAGTTGTTACTTCGTCTTTGTTTTCTTCGCCAGCTAAACGTTCACTAACTTTGCGTTTTTTTGACGATGGCTTGTTGAGAAAGTCGCTTAAACTTAAGAAAACCGAAGGATAGTCCGCACTCGGATTGTGGCGAGTTTTCTTGCCCTTAGGAAAGTGATTTGAACTGACAAAGGTGCCCTCCGATCCAGGTTATCACTTCGTCCTTTCGCGACTTGTTTCCTCCACAATTCAGCTAAATTTGAGTCTTTTGGCCACCTATGGACTTTCAATTCTTTTACGTGAGATCTCACAACCAACAAGTTAGGAAATCGCTTGTCGTTATCTCAAAATCCTACACATTTGGCATGGTCAATGCATTTTTAAATCGCCGCCATTAGTTTGGCCGCGCGCTCGCCCCAGTGGTTTTGCACCCTTTACAAAAGGCGTCGATAACCTTGGATTGGTCTATTACTATAAACGGCGTTAAAGTACAAAAAAAGAAAGACAAATTTACCATCATGGGCTTACGTTCTCGAGAAAACCTAAAATTTGGTCATTCCACGTTGCTGTTTTGAAGAGGACGACAAAGCAATGTATCAAAATACAAAATTGACGTGCAGCTCGTTAAACGCATTGTTTTGTGGCGTTCTCGCCGCCGTTGCCGTCCTCGTTGCTAAAGCTCCCTAATACTATTTTCTACGCTGAGAAACTTACCTCATAAAAACGAACAAAAAGCAATAGCGCACTTACGTTTTTCGTTTTCTAGCCGAGAACCAGCGTCGAAAATGTTAGAAATTCTCGATTCCTTCAGAACTGGAACTCCCAAGAGACTTTATATACTTATTACTGATTGGTCCTCACTAGATGTTGTAATCCCCAAGGGAAATACACACGCTTTCGTGAAAATAGATAGGGGTTGCCCTTAGGCATCCCCTAAAAATATCAACTTAACCAACTACATGTACCTAGCTTTCTTGGTAGAAACCTTTAAATGGCCCTGAAAAGGGATGACGCTTCCTGAGTTTCAATCTGTTTTTGCTTGAAATTGAATTTTCTCATTCATTCAAGGGGAAATATCGTCTTCGTTGAGGTCTCCTAAAAGAAACAGTTGCCAAAATCTCATACCTTTTCTGAACCACAATGCAACGGAAAAAATCTATTTCGTTATGCATTTTTCTTTAACAGGAGCTTAGTCCAAAAACTGACAAAATATTTATTTTTAGGCACTGTGCTGCAGGATATAAAAGTTGATTGTGATATTGACGACAGGGCCAGCATCGTAATTTCCAAGAAAGGAAAGGCCTGGGAGGTAATTGGAATAGCCAAACAACCAGAGACCTGGGATCACCTTTTGAATATCCTTTTCCGAATTTATGTTCTTAAGACTAATGTTTTTTCAACCTTGGAGCATACTTCACAGCGTTCCTACCACTGCTTGAATTTCACTGAATATCAAAGACGGCTCAGCAAATAATTAGACACGCGGAAAATACAAAACAAATTTTGTCTCTAGACATGACAGACGTGGAAAACTGTTCCTTCTGTTTATAAAGGGAGACAGTTATGTTAAGGATTTTACAAAAGTACGCAAAATATACTGAGAAGTCCCACTGTCCCCAATTTTATGTAAGCTGTGCCAAACAACTGTAATGTAATCAGTACTATGCCGTCAGTGGTTTGACACCTAAATGATACGAGAATGACATCAGAATTTCCCTTTTTTTACCCTGTAGATTTTTCTGGCCACATCGCATGGTAAACTGCGCTCCTACAGTAGCTCTCCTTCCTCAAATGGGCAACCTGTACTGAAAGGAGAACTTCCGGTATGTGTTACTGTAGTTATTTAAAAAATAAATTACTCTAAAATCACATCTCGCCTCTTTTCTCTTAAGGAAACGTCTTTAATGTATCTCAGATATATAATATAATCGCCATTGACACTCCCTTTGGGCACAAATAAATTTGTAATTGCTGCGACTTTTCAAGAGAATGTGTCACCACAAATGCTGGTTAAAGGACGATGTTACCTTCACGTTCCGGTTGTGCCCTTTTTTTGCAGAGGAGACCAAAAGTGCTTGCGATTTCCCCAGATGGAAATTCACTTGCTTTCGGCTCGGACAAGATGTACTTATGGAACCATAAATCTCAAAAGGTAAGGCTCATTTCACTATCGCCAGTGTGTCGCTCTGGTTAATTGGGCAATTGGATTAATGGTGTTTTTGAGAGGCACAAGGTTTCATTAATTCCTTTACGACGCGCTGCATTTGTATGGAGATGTCATTTATGATTTGTTTCAACCACCCTTCACTTTCAGCTTATGAAAGCATCCAGTATTTAGTTTGCTTGCTATGCTAAACAGCATACACCCACCGACCTGTTAGGCTACTCGTGATCCCTTTTACAGTTATAAACATTTTGATTTTAACAACTGTACTACCTCTATGTGCCCCAATTAAGGACATTAAGGTTTTCGAGACTGACAAGAAGACAGCTCCCAAAATGGACGGCGCTTCCTTAAGATTCTCAAGAACTGGGGCAAAATTAGGAGCCATTTTGGCTAATGGAACGTACATCTGGAACACACAAACAGGTACATTAAAGTCTACTTACAACTTAGTGGTCATGATCATCGTTCAGGTATTTTTCATATGTTTTAAGGTCATAAACAGATATTCATATTTAAATAAAAGGCAGTTTGTCAACGACGAGATTAAGTGTTGTGGAGTCGTTTCTTGTTTTCGTTCGTCATATCCCTGTTCATTGTGTTGTTACTTGTTATATATTTCTCAAGCATCTCAAGACAACGTGTTCATCCCTCCTCGGTGTTTCCTACATCTCACTTTGCACATACAGTAGTGTAAAATCACCTCACGTTAGAATAACATCACGGTTAATCCTAGAGTGTTATTTTGTTGTTAGATTATATTGTATCCATGTAATCCTTCCAACTAGTTTCCCCTGACAGGACAATAAAAGCTCTAACTTCCATGGAACAAACGTTTCATTATATTCCAGCAAAACTTTTAAAGGTGCTCGCGATGACCAGTTTGTGCGTGGACTTTGCGACTCTCTCTCCAGAGCTGGATTACATAGCATGCTCCGACCTGAAAGACAGGGATCAAGTTCTGGTATCGTTGAAAACTGAATGTGCTTTTCCAATCAAGCTGTACCCCTCTCCCCAACCAACGTTCATTTATACGAAGAAACCAAAAACAGACACATCAAATCCGAATGTGACGAAACAACCCAAAGCTCTTAATTCTCTCAAACGCAAAATTAAGTATACCATTTCTTGATGAGAAATTTCAGGCGTTTTATTCCGTGCATGTTCTTTCAAATTGCTCATCTTTTCAAGTCGAATCCAGTGAAAGCACAAATTTCCCTCATCAATACAGTGAAGGAAAGGTATGTTGCATTCCTGTCCTAAAGCGTCATTTCCGCCAGACATTCTCAATTCCGTCTTTGGCATCATGAAGCAGCCGACCATAACTCTTCCCCTTCCCTCACCAGCTGGGACACATGTCCATCGCAGGCAGCCCCCAGCAGTTTGTCACCAGTGCCCATTCTCTACTCCAGAACCTATGGGGAGAACAAGAGTAGGATGGTATAGGGATAGTTTGTGAAGACACGGATATGGTATAAATGGTGGCGATAGTCCTTTCTGGAGGAAAAGCTGCTCCATTTTCAAGAGTTACTTTGTCGGCTATGAAATCCCCGAAAATAGAATATTTGTCATCTTAGTTTACCCGAACGATCAAGTTATTTGATTTGATTTGAAAACGCTCCCATAATCCAACACTCGTGTCGGGCTTCTCCAAGTTTATGGAAGTAGAAACGTATACAAGGGGGGTTGGAGGGAGGGGGCTATGTCGGTGGGTTGATTGGGAAAGAGATAATGTGTGTTTTAACCAAAAACAAGCTTTTCCCCAAATAAATCCTTCACAAATCTAAGCTCCAGGATAAATGGAATTTTATGTTTTGTGTGTTTGCTTTTCCTTTCACGCCACATTGCAGTGCCAGAAACAACTGTATCATATGCTCTTATATTACCTTGCCAGTAATTAATTATTTATGCTTTGAAGGTATTTTGTATGGCACCGAAACCCTACGACAAACACCCAGAATGGGAGACTTTGAAGGGTCACTCAGCTCCGGTGAAAGCCTGCTGCATTGCAAATAGAGAAAGTGGTCATCCCTTGATTGCCACTGCATCAGATGACTGCACTGTGCAACTCTGGGATACTAGAAATATGCCATCACAAAAAGTTGTTAAACTACCGGTCAGTCTGATACCCTTAGTTTACTTACTCTGAGCGCTTAAGTTCTTTCTATTTAGCTCACCAAAACTATATCTCCTTTGTCCTGGAACCATGTCAACCTGATTCTAAAATTGCTCTTATCAATGTCCTATTGAAGAATACCTAGAGAGGTTTTATGAAGGTCCAATATGACGACTCTCTTAAAGATCCAGTTGTTGTGCAACGCTAGTGTGCGAGTTTAAATGAGCTGGATTTAAGGTATTATTCTTAATTACAATCCCTGCTACCTTTGGCACTTTAGGTTCGCTCATTGTTTTGACTTGTTGTAATTGGAACACAGAATTTCTCCTGTTCCAATTTTCATTCTCAAGCTAGATGAGCACCTGCTTTCTATTGCCAAAACGAACAATTTCAACTTGAATGTTGATCATTTTGCTCACAGAACAAAAAGTAAGAACAGTTGAGTTTGGTTTAAGAGCGATACGTTTTCATCCGCAAGTCTTTACCTCATTTTGACTGTTTTAATTCCGTTAGAACCACATCGGTACGGTGCAAGATTGCTCATTTTCTAGTAACGGCAGATTAGCAGTGAGTTGCTCTGAGACCGAAAACTGGGTGTGGCGGGCTTGCGAACCAGTTCAAAGACTGCACCAGCTGCATCCAGCTTCTGACGGTAAGACAACTGTTACGTTGGACTTGTGCATTTCTTACTATCACAGCTCCAGCAAAAAGAAACTTCGTGAACTCAGAGTATAAATACAACCATGAGGGCTAGAACCGACCTTTTTCTTTTTAAATTGATTAATACTGATCCAAAATAAAATGACAAACTTCACCGGGTCAATTTTCTACAGCTTTAGAGCTGTAAAAAGCGATGCCTCAAAGTCTCACCAAATTGCATCGTCCAACAAGACCTTTTGTGAATAATCTAAATCCTTTTTCTCTTTACTCAGGAAGCGGAATCGGCCCTTGTTTTTCCGAAGACGATCAGTTTGTGTCAGTGTTTACGAAGACTGGTGTGGATGTGTGGCATCTCAAGTCAGGTGTTGACCGCCATGGGGCTGATGCCAGCCTGATCATGGGAGCTTACAGGTAATGTACCTCTGACACTGAGGAACAGTTGCGTTTCCTCTGTAAGCTTATGGATCAATTATTTAGAACGGGTTTTAACACTCCATCCTTCTTAAAATTTGCCTTAGACGCTGCTTAACTTAATGGCTATGTAACTGGCTAGTTGGCAGACTAACGTACTATGAGGCTGACTGACAGGCTGTGACTGCGTAACTAAATGACACTTACTAGCTCATAGTATAACTGACCGGTTGGCTAGCCGATTGATTGATCGGCTGAATTTCAAACTGGTTGACTGGTTGATTAGGACAACGATTGACTGACTGGATTGGCCGGCTGGCTCCTGGAAAAATGAATTGGCTATTTCATAATCAGTCTCTTGTACCGTATAAATGAGTTGACAGCGATTAAATGATTGAATTAACGTTGCTAGCAGCAATGCCTCACTAATATATTTATTGCCAAACAGAACTCTCACACTTCTTACCGTCCAACACCTCTTCACCAAGTTCACATCTGATGGGCTGTACTGCTGCTTAACGACCGACAGCGAACCATTCACAATCCGACTGTACTTGGCAGTGAACAAGTACACCCTGGACGAGTGGGCAAAAAATCAACCCAAGGATCCTCCGCCAAATGATCTAAATGAACGAGAACCTTTTGAGCAGAGATTTTCAGTTGACGAGGGACAAAAGGTATGGCAGTTTGTATCAGATTTTGCAAGCAAAACAATTAAAATGGCCTGTGGCAAAACATTAAAACAGCTAGTGTCAGAAGGAATTTACTTTAAAGAATCACAGACTCTCAAAAGTATATCTTTTAGGGTCTTTCCTTTTTGTGGAGAAAACGTTGCATGGCACCTGAGGATAGTATTAAATCAAACTCGAATAACAGCAAAGAGCCCTTGGGAACGGATGCAAGGCTGTAATGGGACTCGAAATCGAGTCCCTTGCTGAAGTTCGCGCTAGGAAAATCCGAATAAAACAGTGCCACCCTTTGTGAAGCGGGACTATGTGATTCTAAATTTTGAGTCTGTGGAAGATGTGTGTCAATAATATTAAAATGGCACCTATCAAGCAGGAATTTCTGATACTTCTGTCGTGGTGTTTCTTCATATGTTAAGGGTTAATTTGGATTTGTTAATCTTGTAATTTTCGATCTTGCAAAATCTAATTGAGACCACTTAGACATACGACTCGAAACTTGACACCAACGACAAGAAGTGTCTCCTTCTCAATTGTTACAGGTTACGGAGGCAGTCATATCGAACACATGCGGTAAGCTGGCGGCTATCAGTATTCCACAACAAAGCAGCAATCAGGAGGTCATGAAAGGACCAGTCGAGGTACATTTGTGGGACCTCGACTATCACACAAACTGGAAAGTGGTGTTATCGGAGCATCCATCCGTCAGTCGCCAGCTTACAGTGGGCTGTAACCACCTGATAACATTTATACAAACGAGGAAAACTGTTTTTGTCACAGAAAGACTCAAGAGTGGCCTGTGGGGAGATAAGCAGGACAGAGCCTCTTCTCTTGCTGACGAAGCTGTGATCCAAATCTTCGATATACGAGGATCGGCACTCCAGACGTTTCGGATTCCGGGCAGGTTTTCTGGTGTCAATGGTGCAAGTAGTGACTCCTCCTTAAAAAGCATCTCCGAGGAACTAGTTGCTTACGGCCTCGACAACGGAGTTTTCAAGGCAATGGGAGTGAAATCTAATAAAGTTCCTGGAACGTTTACTGTTAATAACACAGAAATTACAGCGGTGAACATCGCGTCTAATGGGAGGTCTGCTCTTGTGGGATGCGCCAATGGAAATGTACACATCATTCAGATCATGTAGTTTGATATACGTAGCGTTTGCTGGCTCTGTGAAGATTTGACGCAATCAAAACAACGTCAGATCACTACATCAAGAATATTTACCTTAAAGATCCCGCCTCAATTTTAGCTAGTTATGTTTCCCTATAGTAGTGGCGATCATATTTCAAAGGCCAGCCTTCAAACTGATTTTGTATTGGATCGTTCGTTATAGCAGAACGAATATCGGCAAACTGTTTTTGAGAGCTCATTTGTGTTGTTGGTGTGAAAAATGTTCACCAAGGTGGGGTAAAGATAAATTTATTCGGAATCTTAACGTTACACAGTCATAAAAAGAATGTTATCGACTACATTGGTGTGTAGCAATGAGCTAAGGAGTTTCGTTACTAATTAGTGAAATCTATAACAGCCTCGGTGGTAGGAAATGAGATAATTTGGGGAAAATTAAAAAGAGACAATTTGACATGCAAGATACACAATATAAAAAGAGAGCGAAGATAAGTAAATGACGTCTTACAGCACGATTGATGGCATGTACCACTGTCTAACTGGCCTAGACATGACGTGGAGACAGTTCATTTGCACTGGCCTGTTTATTAAAAAATGCTTTCTGAAAACTAGACTGAAACGTTCGTAAAAACCTCGAGTGAAATGGTCTAATCCTTTCTAATGAGTTTGAGTATGAGTTAGTTTTTGTACTAACTTCGAAAACAAGTACCTTCATTCAAAACCAGACATTTGCCACCTTTCGTAGGGCCTGTGAAAGCATTGTTAAAAAGGAAAGAAAGAAAGAAAGAAAGTTGTCTCATCGAGGACTGAGGAATCATCTGAATTCGAAAGAAAAAGTGGACATACATTACTTTTTTCTAAGTGTTTTTAGACTGTCTCAGGGGTCAGTTTACCATATTTACTTATCTTTTAATTTGTCTATTTATTTTTATTTCAAATTATTTATTTATTGACATAATTATTTGTGTGAAATTTATTTTAATTATTGTTTTGAATAGAAATCTGTGAAAGTGCAGACATTTGGAGTAATCAGCCACTTGCATTCCCTTACTGAACTGTTTATTTCCTTTCCCATCGAAATTTCCTTGAATTTTTAATTTAATATTTGTTTGTTTTGTTTTGTCCTTTTGCTTACTTGTAGCTGATTTGGGGAGTTCCGAATTTCTTCTAATATGAGAATCAAAACCATGTCTGACTATGTGGTAGTAAGATGATATTAGTAATGGTCTTTGTGGTTTGCACTTCAGTTGCGCCAAATTACTCTCAACACCAGAAAAAACTCAGAAATGACAGCTTGATACGGGTAGCTTGGCGCAACTGAAGCTTTCAGGATTCAAACACAAAGCAAAACAATTAATCCAGTATTTGATTAACCTACAGTTCAATCTGACTTTCGAAAACTGTTTAACGTTACACCATATTTGAAGTGAAATTGTTCAACATGAATTTTCAGGCTCAGTGAAAAGGCTTTAACTTTCTTAAGTGCTGTAGTCCGCTTACCGTGTTCTCCCTATCCGTTGTCATTACCATATAACCGGTTATGTTGGCGCACTCGGAAAACAGTCGGTTAGCAAACGGCACGCGTGAAAAATTGGCACTCTGTGAGTGTATGTGGTTACTGCACGCTTTGCGGGCCTATCCTGCTATCACGGGTTTTCATTCACTCGTACAGACAACCTGATGACATAAATAGAGACTGCTGCTTAGTGTAGTCGTCCCCCCGCCCCCCCCCCCCCCCCAAAAAGATAAAATAAAATAAATGGCGGGAGAATTGCGCTCGCGTGGTTATTTCTACCTTTTACTTTTGCTACAACAACGCTGCCCAGCCATTCTATTGTCTAAACTCTAGATACAGAAAAACGTTCTATAAACAGGTTTTGTCTTTCATCGTGGACCCGAAGTTCTAAAAATCTTGACAAGTTCAGCTGAAAGAATTTTTTTCTCTCAAGGCTGAAGGGTAAGCGCTTATGTCTGAATGCTTCTCATGGGTTCAGTAAAGAAAGACTCCTTGCGATTGAGTATTGAATATTGAGTGTATCTGATCTCTGCGGTCTTCGCTGAAAACCAACGATTGTGGTCGGTATATTTGGTCAGTTTTATTATGCCACACCTCAAAGTCACTATCCCAATGGTTTTGGTTGAGAGGTACGAACAGCACTGTCAACAAGCAAAGTGTTTTTTGATATTTTTATTTATTTATTACTTTTTTTTGCCAGAAAGCGGTATTAGTTTCATCCGTTAATTGTTTGATTCACAGTTTATTTAACTAGTTCAATTCCCAGGTTTCATGTGTCTGTCCTCGTAAAAACTGAAAAATTACGTCACAACTTTGCAAAAGCAACTGCCGATCCACAATCTGAGAACGTAAATGAATTCAGGTGGATTTGCTGCAACTTTGACAATGTCCTGACGAAATTAGTCACCGATAAAAGGGCGGACACATTAAAACTGATACTGATCTGTATTGGACATCAACGGAAGAAACTCCCTGTTGTGTGATTCTAAACAAAAGCGATGCGAGAAAAATGTCTCATAAACCGATATTAATTAATGGTCAGAATGGTAAGTTTTAGAATACTATCACTAGTTGACTTCATTTATACGTTGGTTTTGGATTGCATCTAATATACGTTTCTTGAGGGTTTCTTTTGTGGTAGCCTTCTTTGTCATAAAATGTTGATCATGATGTTTTGGGATTGAACCTATGAAGAGAGGGAAACAGAACTAACATCAGTGTACGTTTTCTATATCTTAGCATTATGATGAGTAATATGGGAGTGGCTTTTAATTAGTCATAAAACGAAAACTGAAGTAATCGCTTGAACCAATAACAGAACAGATACGCAAGCAGCATAAAGGGAGCCAATCAGAATTAGAAGCAAACGGAAATGCTTGCAGTGGGGGAAATGAGCTGTAGACGATGTGTTTACTTATTATATTTCTATTAGATGAAAACAAGAAATTACTGCGAGTACTGATAATTAAACCAATGCAGTGATGTAACAATGTAAATTTTAGGGTAACAGCAAACTCGAACGGGTCTTTTGACAATACTGAAGTCATTCAATTGAAAAGGTGTCTAATGTAAAATTAAAAACTGAATTCTATTTTTGTCTGGTTGCAGCAACGATGGACTGGTTTCATTTTATACAAATAAATCAAATCAGTGTTATTTTCCATATCCGACACAAATAAGTATACGTACACCGTTATCGATTTGTACTTGCAAATGATTATAGAGAGATCTCACTCCAGTTTGAGGCAGGAACGTTTCGGTAATTAATGGTGTGCAAAATTATCGTACTGTATCCGCAGTTGACAACGGATTTGTTTTAATCTGTTATTTAGTAATAAATCGTTGGAAGCAAAAGGGTGGACACTAGGATTTCAAAAGTTTGCTGCTTTACCTTTAATACTCTAAATAACTAAAAATGATTATAATATGACACAATTGGGTGCCTCTCGAACTCTCCTCGGGCGGAGGAGGGGCGATGGGGAGACAGAAGGGGATAAGGGGGCCCCAGCAATGGGGTACGTTTTCTACAATACAAATACAAATTCACGGAAGCTTACCTTTCAAGCCTGAAGTTTGGGGATCCAAGACAGAAAAGATAGAAAACAAAGCCCAAACCGTTAACAACCATCCGCTGGTGTCTATAGGAAGCAAAAATTGAAACAGCGAAAGATATATAAATAATTATTAACCAGACTATTTTGGCAACGTTAAAACTTAGTTACAACTACGCATTCATACACCACACCGATTAAGAATTGTGGACATCTTTGAACGGATGAAACTTCCTTAGGGTTCTCTTCTTACCTTTTGAACAATGAAGTTGGCAAAAATTGTTCATTTTCGGTAAATTCGTCGAAGCATGGATGATTTCTTGACCTCTCTCCTACAACATTAAAGGAGGGGAAAATTGTTTTTATATGTATTCTTTAGTAATTTACTTTGTTTGTTTTGAATAATTCATATGCACGTGACGGAATATGCTTTTAAATTGATTTGCATTTCTCCGCGCTCAGTCGCGAGAAATTTTGCGTTTAACTCTCAGACTGTCATTTTAGACGGACTTTTCGCGATAGACTTATACTGACAACCAAAAATGCCCAAGGGTAAGAATTAAATCTTAGGTGAAATCTTAGGGCTACTTTGGCTACTGCTTAGACTGCAAGCAGCCGTATTTTTGCGTTGGTCGAAAGTGAGGCCTCGTCAAGCGAAAGGTCTGGAGCGAGAATGAAAAAGTAGAGTGAGACTGGGGTACGCGCCCTGCGGGCGTGTGAGGCTCGCGCGTAAAGCGTGCGTGAATTCGCGCCTTCAGATAACGAAAATAAAACGCGACTGTTTTGCAGTCTAGCTGCTGTTCAATGATTCTCTGTAAATACATGTAGCTTTGTCTGCTTCTGTTATCCTTCTCTCTTTCTTTTCCTTTGTTATTTATTTTTTGAAATCATCTGATCAGTGTGAATCCAATAAAGACCAAAGCAAAACGAGTAAACAACCAAAAATCTACAGAAGAGGAAAAGAAAAAGAGGACATTTTAATTTCCATTGAAAAACATGGAGATCTTTACTCACTCGTTTGAAATATGTCACAAGTTCAGATCTCGCAGCGTCTTTTTCGTGGGATGCTGTTATCACACAGAAGAATGACTGGTTCGTCCTGTCCACGTGACTGATTTGGAAATAGCAGCAAGGAAAGTCTGTTGAGTTTTCTGGCGAATTCCACGCAGCTTTTGATTGTATCACCTGAAAATTTATTATGCAGATAAATCAGTCTTTAAGAGCAATACACGGCTTTGGAATTCCCTTCAAGATTCAAGCTTAAATGTGGCCGGCTTTCTACGTAGCTCGGGCAAGTACCTATTTACGTTTCTGCAATATAATTGTACTTTGATTTGGATGGATACTACTTCTGTTGATATTTGCTTATATTTACCTTTACTTCGCTTCCTTTGATCTTCCATCCTGGTTCTAATGCAGTGAGTTTAATTCTGATATCTTCCTTGCTGTTGGACACAAACATCCCAGCCAGTGGTACCAATAACTTGTGACCTCTTTCTTCTTCTTTCTGGCACACTTGCTGTTTGTCGCAAAAAGTTGTGTAAGTTGTGCCGTTAACTTATGTATTTTGAGACAATTGCATCAGTGCTGTTCTGAATAAACTGAAGTCGCTCGATTGCGAAACCCCGCTGCTAATTTCTTGAATTTTAATCATGATAAGCCTCGTAAACGTAAAATTGTACACGTATTAGCCCTGCACTTATCAAATTCACGAAGTTATTTATTTTTATAGTCGTGAATTCTGCCGCGTGGTCCCATGAATCAGCTGAATGTGGGAGGTGCAGTTACCTGTTTTTTTTTTTTTTTTTTTTCTTGTTAACAAATAATCGATTTCTAGGGAGACTTTAGATTGAAATGTCATTTATTTATTATTATTTTTCAATAAAACTAACCTATTAAAAGAAAAAAGATAGTTAACTTATTCGAACTTAATGCAACGGATTACTCAGCTTCTGAGTGTCTGGGACTGGGGACTGAAGCATTAACCAACATACGAAACACCTGGATCCAATTTTCATGATTGGAGTCCTTATAAAGGAACGCACAAAAATTGCTAGGGAAGTACCTTATAAGCTGTTGTTGTATCATCTACCAGATAAACCCAAATCTTCCAGTCTTTTCCTTGTGTAGGTTGTTTGCCAAAGATCACCATCTGCATTCGCTTCTGATCATCTCTTCCTGGTCTTCCAAAAGCTGCGATTTCAAGGTCTTCCTTGAGTCTCGGGAGGGTCACTTCAATGTCGTTATGTTTGTGTTCTACTTTGGCACCAGGATAAACGTCCCTTACGCTTCTCCAGCTACCTTTCTTTTGAGATCGGCATTTAAGACCAATCTTCCATTTGTTACCTGGTGTCACCAGACAGGAGTGTTCAATCAGAACAGATGGAGAGGTTCCCTGCCAGACTTTGTAACAGCCGCTGACCTGAAGCATTTTTGGACCATGGTGTTCAACAACATCATGTCCTAAAACGAAAACAAAACATATTGCACTGTTCTTTCTGTTATCCGGCTGCTCGAACAGGTAATGAAAAAGTCTTCAAATTAAATTTTCTTTATTATGCGGATTTTGCGAAATCGAGAAATGAAATTGGTTCTGATTTGTCTTTTACCTCAAATCGCGAAATACGCCTTTAAATTTTTCGTGAAATTAAGTGCACGCGAAAATTAGTAAAAATAAGGCTGTGCATTCTACATAACCCTTGTAGACTTAATTACTTTACTTCATGAATTATTTCCTTCCTTGTTGCCTCAAATTCTGGACGTTTCACCTTAACTCTGAAGATGATGGCATGTTCGTATCCAATACTTTGTCCCGTGATGTGCATGTGCAGCGGCACGGGGTTAAAAAAAAATACGTGAAGCTACGATTTGAGGAATTAAGTCAAAGATATAGAACAAACTATATTCAAAATGGTGTAAAGACAACTAAGTAAGTCAAAATATTGGATCAGTATTTTGAACGGTCCCTGCAGGTAATTTGCCTTGCATAGCTCAACGTTAATTTTGGCGCGATGTCCGTTGCCGAAATGTTTTCCCGGATCGAGGTCTCCTCCAGAAATTGTTATAAACAGAGGATTTTTTCGAATTTTGTGAGTTTTTTAGCCTGAGATTAGCTGGAGAATGAAAGGGAACCTATTGTGAATCAGCAGAAAAATAAATGACGATGTCGATACTGGCTTTTCCCACCTCTTCCCCACTCCCCCTCCAAATACGAAAAAATTATCAAGTGTAAATAAATAAATGTGGATAAGTGAAAATAAATTAATGTTCTCTCTTCTTGGTAGTAATTTTTAACTACATGTAAGCAACAACGAGACAACGTTTTAACCTGCTAAATCAAGTAACCATGCATTTAGTTCGTTTAAGTTCGTTACTTACCCATTGGAAATGGTTTGGTTGGTTTTTAACTCCTTGGAGTGACAGCACTATTTTGCGGCAATCTTATTGCGTACTGTGTAGACGTTTTTGGAATGGTCGGCTTTATATACACAATGTTTATTGAAGCATATCCAATTTTGGTTTCACAGCGAATAAGAACATGACGTCATTCAATAGAGCACCTGTCACACCACGCGCCGAGCATTTTTATCAGACAAACACGCTAAGACAGGATATTTATATTTTAGTCTCATGACCAATAAAGGTAGAAAATATTGAAAGGGAGTTTTTCTCGCCTTACGAGTTGTGCAACGTTGCACATTCCGGCCTCTCAAACTCCATATTGTTATTTTGTCGTAATTTAGTAAACGTGATACAGAAAACATTTGCCCGGCCGTGTTTAACTTTCAATTCTGAGGAGAAAATTTTTAATACTCTGTTTAAACAGGGCAACAGCATATCGCAAATCAAAAGAACATAGAGAACTGATCCGGCATCAAAACTCATAGTTTGTCAAAGGTGGTTTTACAAGCCTGATTTTTTTTTCAGGCTTTATTTTCGCTACTGCGTAAGTAGTTTTCATATTAAACTGCGATGATCGTTCACATATTCATGTATTGACTCCTCAACAATTTAAGCGGCTTTCAAATTACGGCTCTTCCGAGTCGAGAGAGAAAACAAGTTAGTAATCTTCTCAGGAAACCCTTTCAAACGGTGGTTTCTAATCCCGTCTTTCGATAAAAACAGGTAATTTCCCCACAGAAACTGAAAACAATGTCTCAAGCAAATATGCTGATAGCCCACTAAGGGCCGCGGGAATCCCCGGATCCTATTAGCGGAAACAAATTGAAAAGATGTCTTTGAAGGGCTTTCTCCCGATCGCTCAAGTCACGAGATCGATTGAAATCACGAAAAGAAGTGTATTTTTGACAGTTTATCATTAAACATAGCCCTTTCATCGAAAGGACTCATTAATAAAGATAATAAACTGTTCGATAAATTGACGTTTCCCTTGCCAAGAATAGAAACATGACAAGCAGAGACAATAGACTTTTTTTTATGTCACAAGAGAGAAACCGGGCTCGGCATTAATTTGAGTCAATAAGAAGCATTTTGTAAAAAAAATGTTTCGGTTTGCGCAGGGTTGATTTCTAGTGTATATTCAACTACTCTGCTAGAAAGCTGTTTGACGTCGTATTACATGAATTCGAAGGGACCACAAAGCACATTTTGGGCACAACCGGCGAAGGGAACTACCTGCAGAAACGATTTTCGGTATTTTTGAACAAGAACCTTGATAGTCGTAAGTAATGTTTTGATTTCTCTCTTGTCTTGTCACAACCTGCCTCTGATTTTCTTCTTTTTCTCTCCTTCTTTTTGAATTGTTGCCTGCTATTCATTTGTGAAACTTTTCATATCAATTGCAAAGGACAAGGAGATTGTATTATTATATATTGTTCTCGTGTATTTCAAGTCGGCCAGCTGCTCAAAGTTGCTTAGTATAAGTTAAGAAAGAACGCTGTCGGGCGGCCTGGATGGTTTCTTTTTGTAAGTTGTATTTAGTTGCCTGACTGAAAGTTTATCTCCCTCGACAGGCGATTTAAAGATCAATCACTAAGCGTTAACGCTTTAAGTGACAAGAATTTATCTCTATTTTGGAATCAATGGAAATATCATTCAATCTTCCCAAGGGCTTTTTCCCTTATTACATTACCGGCAAACACGGCTCTGTTATGCAAATCAAATCAAGCCGCCGGGGAATCCCCGAACACTCAACCAGATTTGAGAATGAAAAACATACCACTTTCAGTTTCACTGGGGTTTTCCCGTTCACCACAGTCACGAGATTTTTTAAAATCGAGACTGACATTCTGCGATAGTCACATTTTAAAGCCAAGCTAAATTTAAGTCGTAAATATAACCACTCTAATCGAAGCCGGTTAGAGTACTCCATAACACACCTTTGTCTTACGAGAGGTCTACTGAACAACTGGCTTGCAACAAGGTTATGTCCATTTAAAGTTAATATTTAATTTAATTTGGGAAGTGGCTGTAACACTTTTATAACAGAGCGTTCCAGCTTAACTTTCTTCGCCTTGAAGTTAATTAACAGCGCGGTTCGCAAGTGGTAATTCTTGACGGAGAGTTTGTCTTCATAATCAATATTCTAAGCAAACTAGCTTAAGAAGTCAATTGGAAACTGTCGCTTTCATTAACTTCAAAACATCAATGACTCGTGAGACACTTTTGCCCTGTGCTTTGTTATTGAGACACTTTCGCCTTGTTTTCACTACCGACGCAAGCACAAGAGCCGTGAAAACGGGCTTAACGCAAGCATAAGCATAAGCGCAAGCACAAGCGCAAGGATCAAAATTTTTCCTTTTCCTTGAACTAGTGCTTTTGCTTGCGTAGTGTTGTTTTCACTTGGCATATAAGCCTCTTATGCTTGCGCTTATGCTTGCGCTTGTGCGTGCGCTTGCGTCGCTAGTGAAAACCAGGCTTTTGCGCCACTGTGCGTTGTTGTCAATAAACTGTGTTATCAGTTGTAACGTTTCACTGAAACTCCTTCCAGTAAACAAGAGAAAACCTTCACAGAATCACACAACACCGGCAATTAACGATTACACAATGGTCGTAAATATCTATTACAGTATTGAAAACTTTATAAGACATTAAATAAATCAAATGGCTTTCTCACTGATATCTGTAGCCTTCTAATTTGCGTTAAATATCGATCAATATTAGAACCATCTTCACACGGCGTACGTCCTGGGCACGAAATTGAAGGGGGTATGGACGGCCATGTTTGCATGTACCACATGATCTAGCTAGAACATCTTGGAAGAACACAGTACACACAACGGTAGAGTTTAGCGCCTAGGTTAGCGGTATTGCTCCTTCATTTACTCTTAGCTGCAGCTAAGAATCTTATAATACAGTGATACGTCTTCTGTTTTACAGTTGTGAATTGCAACAGATCATGCTGGCTGTGCTCAACAATTTGGCTCAGTTCAGATGATCGCATCATTGGCTGTGTGGCGTCAAGCCTTCGGCCTTGTCTCCTGTATCATCTCATAATGAAATGGTAGGGGACCCTAAGAACACACATCACTGTTTAAAATACTCACTCCAGTGTGGGTTTAGACTAGTAGTGAGATCTTTCTGAGAATTAAGGCGGGTAACAAGTAATACATGCTGCCTCAGCGGTTTAGATTGGACTAAATGTCGATAGAATGACCGATAAATGCTGTAATAGTCGTGAAGCAAACAGGAGGGTAGATTTTCTGTAGCAATGGTTTTCAAGTCAACGTTTTCCGTTAAACGTTTTTCAGTGATAATCACTTGCTCTGTGCTACTTAATTGAAAACCTTGTCTTGAATTCGTTTTGGTAGGTCCAAATATTATGTCAGACCACATCCCAGTGGTGGAACAAAGAGACTGCGTGGATGATGAGACGTACATTTTAGATATCTTCAGCTACGTGCAGCAGTCAGAAGGCCATGGAAAAAATGAATCGCTGAAACAACTTTTCTTATATATTGCTAGAGCTGGGGGAAACAAGAGATCCTCGTTTTTACAGGTATGTCCCTTTTCTCTAACGATTTATACTGTCAAAACTGTGTTTGCTGGAAAGTCCTTTCATTGGAATTAAGTTCAAAAAGTGTATGTGTATGTTTCTCTTTTATAAATTATTCTGGCATTGATCGAGAAATTTGTTCAGATGGCACAACGGAAGAATCAAGTAGTTTTCTAGTGCCGGAAATCTTTATCTCCTTAAAGCAAAGTTCTGCATTATATACAACACCATATCAGTGTAATTATTAGGGGGAGATTTTGTTATAAATTCTCAGACTGAGTCACATTTATCTGCTTATCAAGTTTTTTGTGGGTAACCTGACATTTTTGTTCTTAGGAGGAAAAAGTCAAATTGGGGTTACGCAGAGTCCATTCTGCTAACTTCTGTTGGAAAAAGACGGACGCAATTTGTACCCTTGTAGCAATACTGGAAATGGGAGACTTCCAAGCTACGAAAACGGTAATGCCAGTTAACGGTAGCGTTTGACCTGGAAAGGTACATGGAAGTAGCATCTCGCTTTTTTGTCTTTTAATCTAAGTGTAAGTTGCCGTTATGGAAGAGTGCAAACCCATAACGGCAAAATCATAAGCGATTTGAATGATGGATACATAGTAGAGTGACTTGAATCGAGTGTGAAGCAAACGGGTCTACACGTTGAAAAACAAATTATGAAAAAGGAAGAAGTGCTTTTCAAAAGTATCATCAGCGAGACTGACGAAACATAATTGTGGACCGAAACATCTGGAAGTAGTGTTTTCGGTTCTAGACAGTGCCCATGAAGCTTGAAATATTAAAGGGCCCTAGCTTGTCACGGCTCGACAAAACTCTTCTGCAGCGGGATAAGTTCACCGAGGGCAAATTCAGTGGCAAATTCGGAGAAAGATATTTCATCAGATACAGTGAGTGCTTTAATGTGAGGTTGCCATTCGCGAGTGTGATTATCTTGGACACTTGTTCAATAAGGCACCCCCAAGGCTGGAGCCGGGGGGGGGGGGTTGGGGTTACTTGGGTCAGTTTTTGCTGGGTATGAGCCGCTGGCTTCTCAGAACCCCTACCCCATTTTAGTCTATTCTGTGGCAAATTATAGAACCCATCTAAGTCACTTTTGGGCAAATGTAATATTTACGATCCCAACTTAGTCACTTTTTGCTAATACATCTAACTTAAAAAGCCTTTTAAGTAGGTCATCCTAAAATAAATTGACACATTGTTGGTTAAACTGAATGTAGAACACTTCACTTTTGACCAACAGGACTCACATTCTGGTACATTTACCTCACAAGTATCGAAAATATGCGACCGCTTTCTGGTAACTCTATTGAAAATGCAACCCCATTATAGGCAATCCAGTTGTGAAAATGCGACCCCATCCAGCAGCACATCCCCATTAGCTTATTACTAGGAAGTACCCCCCCCCCCCCAACTCGGGTAAGGCACAGGGCATCTGACTGCCAAAACCTTGCTTACCTCCTGAAAATGCGTCAATATCAGTCATTTCAAGTTTACCCTCCGAGTTACTCACGTTTTAGAACTTTTAAGACAGACAATGTGAACTAATCTGCAATTTACACTGCAGGTTAAAAGGCAGAAGATCGACGAGATGCGACTGCCCGAGAAGATGATTTTCACCATGCCATCGTGCAATGCGACCTCCATGAACGTTGCTGCAAAACTGTTCGATGAAAGCCTTGTTGGGAAGATACTCTTGCAAACACAACAGCTGAATGTTGCACTTTCCATAGTGAGTAATATTTCATCGTTTGTTGCTAGAAGGCAAGGACGCTGTATCAGAATATTTTTCAAGCTTTTTTAATATAAAAGACTGTAACTTTGCTAACTCTCGCCAAACGTCTGCATTAACGTTTTTGACAACTCCGTTAACAATTCTCGCTTTAAACGATATAGCTTAAACGATTAAGAATCTAATCGTGGTTTACTGGTTCCATTACATTCTGTTTTAGCCTTCAATTTTGTGTTTACAAAGGAGGAAAGAAAGTAACTGATAGTATATCGATGCATTTGTTGCTTGCCCACGAACCAACCTTGAATTCTTAAAAGTTGTTTCAGATAATCGATTTAGCTTGTATTATTATTGGACTTATTTTGTTTTTCAATTTACTTATTTGCTAGCTTCCCATAAAGAACCAAAGCCGGGAGTGGAACATGACTGCGTTAGCAGACAGCCAACCGAATCAATTGCAAGTTCATCAACGTGACAGTCACTTTTCGGCTATAGAAAAATATTTTGTGGAAAATCAAGAGCATCGGTATATTAAAAAAGGAGTGAATCAGCTGGTGCTGAACAATTTTTAATGTAATATACATTTTATAATTAAATTGGTAAATTTTACGACGTCTGGAGAGCAGACGTCACGAACAGTTGTAAACAATTATAAATAAATGTTAAGACTTTTTGTATAAAGCTGGACTTGACTTCAGAATAAGTTTTTCAGTTCCACTTCATCTTCCGTTGACCTGTATATACTTATACATCGCTTAAAAAAAAAAAAACAACTCGACTTGTTCTGTGAAAGAGCTGACGAATCACCTCAAAATGTATTCGGCTTCTAACTAATCAAACTTTTTGGAGAGCGTGGGAAACGTCTTGATTTTTACGGAAAGAAGTGACAGCCATTCCAAAAAATGTACTACTTTCTGTCGTAATTAGTCAGTTAAGATTTATTAAAGACTGTTTTAAAAGCAACAAGAAGCCGATTCACTGATTACGTGTATAGTCATGTTTTGGATCGGATCGTAGTTAAGGGCCCCTATACTTTTTTCGTGAAACGTGATTGAGCCTACTTTTTCCTCGTGAGACGTGATTTAAGTTTTTATTTATTCGTGATTCGTGATTGACGGTGTCAAGACAATTTTCACGTGAGCGTAAAAGCGGTTTTTGAATTAAGCGTGGCACGTTAACGAAGACTTTAACTGCACGTGATTCGCGAACGATCATGTTTTGCGTGAATTAATTTCAGGGGGACTCAGTGCGGTCGTAGAGTTCATTGATGGATGGCGTGTCATTGCCGTCATAGGAGAAACAGAAGTCTCACAGATACGATGTACGAGACAAAAATGGTTTATCTCAATTCCATCGGAGATCAAAGGTCATTGCAGGGCAAGAGATTTTTTTTCAATATTAAAGATGACGGAAGCACAATTACGGTCAGAACACCAAATGATGTGGCTGGAGTGACAAGGCTACTTCACAAATTAATGTGATCAAGTAAGCTGAAGCCACTCTAAAGGCACTAAGGCTACAAGGTAGCGGGCATTACCCCTTAAATCTACCAAAGCAAAGATTGAGCCCAAGCATTAGCATCCATGGACAGCTGTTTCGGCCTTGTTGGGCCTCATCAGCATGGCATAACTAATGCTCAGACTCAAGTACCCAAGTAGTATATGTAGAGTCAACCAACTACCGGCCGCGTCAACTTTGCATCTGCGTCGCTACGCTCCTTGATGCAAAGTATCCTTGCCAGTAGTTGGTTGCCTCTACATATACTACTAGGGATAGTAACACAAGTGGTAACACAAGTAGCGACAGCGGTAACAAAGCGGCACCCCAACCGCCCCGAACTGGATATAACCGGTTTGGTTTGCCTCGGTCAATTAGAGAAAGGGGGAGTGGAAAAATATTGTGTTGAGTGAATGGGCGCAAGGATGAATAAACGCAAGGATGAATAAAAAAATTCCAATGATATCTTGCGTTATGACGTGAGGCAAGCGTTTATTAAAGAAATTAACAACTTTTTTCGACAGGAGAAAAAACCATTTAAGCCCGGGTTTCATCAAAACGTCATGTGAGAGTATACTTATGGAACCATGCAAACACAGTTTGCCACTCAGCTTTCGACACACATCTCTATTGAAAGAAAAACGTTTTGCCCCGAGTCGGAATCGAACTGACGTTCCCCAGTTAATAGTCGGGCGTGATAACCACTACACTACCGGAGCAACCACGCTGGCAACGTGGTCACTTTAGAAAGTGAGTAGTATCGTACGTCGGCCATTCCTCGGAACATTTTTCTTTCAAGACTTTTGTGTGTTTCCTGGCTTCTAAATTCCCTGGACGGGAATTAGAAATATATATATTGAAAGAAAAACTTTTTGCCCCGAGTCGGAATCGAACTGACGTTGCCCAGTTACTAGTCGGGTGTGATAACCACTACACTACCGGAGCTGGCAACGTCAGTTCGATTCCGACTTGGGGCAAAAAGTTTTTCTTTTAATAGAGATGTGTGTCGAAAGCTGAGTGGCAAACTGTGTTTGCATGGTTCCATAAGTATATTGTTCTACGGCTTTCTTGGCTGCGAAGGTATTTACATATATATTTCTAATTCCCGTCCAGGGAATTTAGAAGCCAGGAAACATACAAAAGTCTCGAAAGAAAAATGTTCCGAGGAATGGCCGGCGTGCGATACTACTCACTTTCTAAAGTGACCACGTTGCCAGCGTGGTTGCTCCGGTAGTGTAGTGATTATCACGCCCGACTAGTAACTGGGGAACGTCAGTTCGATTCCGACTCGGGGCAAAAAGGTTTTCTTTTAATAGAGATGTGTGTCGAAAGCTGAGTGGCAAACTGTGTTTGCATGGTTCCATAAGTATATTGTTCTGCGGCTTTCATGGCTTCGAAGGTATTTACATATATATATTTCTAATTCCCGTCCAGGGAATTTAGAATCCAGGAAACACACAAAAGTCTCGAAAGAAAAATGTTCCGAGGAATGGCCGACGTGCAATACTACTCACTTTCTAAAGTGACCACGTCGCCAGCGTGGTTGCTCCGATAGTGTAGTGGTTATCACGCCCGACTAGTAACTGGGGAACGTCAGTTCGATTCCGACTCGGGGCAAAAAGTTTTTCTTTCAATAGAGATGTGTGTCGAAAGCTGAGTGGCAAACTGTGTTTGCATGGTTCCATAAGTATATTGTTTTACGACTTTCATGGTTGACAGATGAGGGTTTTTGACACAGTAGATTAATTGAAACCAGTAAAAGATTTTTGTAATTTTATGAATGGATGTGTTGGATTATGTTAACTCTCTTCCTCCTGAAGTAAAGGAAAAAATTTGGGGGGAATTTATTAAAATTAAGTTAAAAGAACGTTCAGATTTAGGTTGGGGTGCTGTTTTAGAGTTTATTGAGAACGCCCCATATTGCAAATATTTTGAAAGTATTACAAATATAACACAATGTAGAAAATGTGGGTTTTGTTGGCTTGATGATATGTTTTTCTTGTTTAAAAAAATCTAAACTTGTTCACAATATGAAGAAAGATTTGTTTTATAATGATCCTCTTGTTTATGATTGTTATAAAAATACCTTTCCTGATTTTTTTTATTTCTATTTAAACTTTTATGTTTGTTTATAAATGGAGGTGTTGGACTACATTTCTTCACTTCCACCAGAGTTGCTAGTGAAAATCTATGGTTATTACACTAAAAAACAAGTGAAAGAATTTGAGGAGAGAAAAAAAAATAACAGGGTGGGGAAATATTTTAGAAGAGTTGTTATTTCTTTTACGTCATTTTATTTTTCCTAATTATTGTTTGTCAAAACGTTAAATTGAACAGAAGTAGTATACTATGTTGTTTTTACTCCGTTTTAGTGGGTTCCCCTTGAGTTCCGTGTGGGTTCCCTCGCAAAAAGTGGGTTCCCTTTATTAATATGCATAACGGTCGAGTCAATGACGTCACCTATTGTGATAACCTAGGGAAGAAATGGGTTCCTCCATACTAATTAAGTGCCTAGGTAAAAATGCGTTCCTTCATATTAATCAAGTGCCGTTTGTTTTCTCTGTGGGAATAGTTATGAAAAGAAAGTTTAGCAAACTTAAATAAAGTTTCACTTACCATTATCGTGGTTTCAGGAATAACCTCAGATATTGGCAAAAGATCTTCGGTGTGATTGGATGGAATCTGTAAACGGAAAAGGGAAATTGGTTATAAAAGACTGTCGGTTAAGAAAAAGAGAGAAAAAACAGATCAAGCAAAATATTTCAACTTACTTCGAGTTCTTGCACAGTCAGTTCTGTTAATCGTGCAAACGCCATTGGTACCATCACTTCAGGAATTTGGATCGATTCCGTCAACATCTCCCAGTCGCGGACAGTTACACATGTGTTCAAAGCAGCTTCGATATCCTTCACGGTCAAGCAAGCCATTTTAACGATAAACGTTTCGAATAAACTGAAAGTCTCGGAGATAAATTTTCCTTAGCAAAACGATTCCAAGAGTAATATGCTGAACGGAGAGCGCGCTTTTTAATCAAACAGACAATATAAATCTTAAGAACCAATCAGGGTTAAAAGAGATCGGGCAAGTTTGGGCAGGTCTATTGTTGCTATTGAACTAGAGTAACGCTCATTTGTATGCAGGAGGACACTGACTAGGCACTTGATTAATATGAAGGAACCCATTTCTTCCCTAGGTTATCACAATAGGTGACGTCATTGACTCGACCGTTATGCATATTAATAAAGGGAACCCACTTTTTGCGAGGGAACCCACACGGAACTCAAGGGCAACCCACTAAAACGGGCTAAAAACAACATAGTATACTACTAACAGATGTTTTCCTTCATGAATATAATGCATTGGTTTGTTGGTTATGCTTTTTCATTTTGTGCAAGACAAAGTTGCGCATCCAATTGTTGATGAGGTAAAAAGAAAAAAAGAAATAATGGATGTGGTTGATTCTTTTGAAAGTACACCCATTTAAAGATAAGAAAATTTTGTTTTATATTGATGGTAAAACAAAAAGACGCCGAACATTTTCAAAAAGAGGTGGAAAAATTATATGAAATATGTGATCAGTTAGTTTTATTTTTCATATTGATTTTCCACTTGTTTTTGGTTCAGAAGTTAACTAGAGTGTGATTTTTTTTTTCGACAACCAAATTTTCGACAACCTTTTGTCCCAACACGACATCAACGAATCCCACCTGCCCCAAGAACATACACAGCCCAACGAATACCACCCCTTTCTCCAAGAATACACACAAAACGAACAACACCTTTCCCAAATACAAACACAATGCGACGAATACCACCTCCTTTCTCTGCTCGACAAAACGAATTTCCACTTCCCATTCGCGGTCTACACAAAGGCCTCGCTTCCAGGCAAGCAACGAGCATAGTCTCGAAGAACCAACACCCAAAGAAGCAGCAACAAGAAAAAAGCAATCCTCTTGCCTTTTTTTTCTGCGCAAATTTTTTTCCCAAAAATATAGAGGTCGTCCAACGTATCGAAGAATGGCTTCGCAAGAATTGGTGTGTCTCGACAATACAACAACCATTCGCCAACCTTCCAATGTTGTTGGTTTGTTTTGCCCCGAGCCCAAAGCCCCAGCAGCACCAACCAAAGACACAGTGGCCGCACCAACCAAAGACACAACCACAAATTTTTTTCGCAAAAATATAGGGAATCGTCCAACGTATCGAAGAATGGCTTCGCAAGAATTGGCGCGTCTCGACAACACAACAACCATTCGCCAACCCTCCAATCTTGTTCCTTTGTTTTGCCCCCAACCCAAAGACCCTGCAACACCAACCAAAGCCGAAGAAACAACGCCCACCAAACAAGCAGCTGGTGCAGCAACCACCTCCACCGAAGGGGCAAAACAAACCTTCGAAACCATGGGCCTCCGCTTCGAAAAATCCGTCGCAGCCCACCTGCTTCTGGAAAACGCCTTCGAAAGCAACCTCTTGTCCGACATTTCCAAAGTGGACTATCTCGCGGGGAACCTCGATCGCACGAATCTGCGCCCCTTGTCTGGTCTCCCCCCATTCGTCGAGGATATCTACGTATGCGGATATTTGTCCCGAGAGGAGTGTGTTTTCCGGAAGGGCTCCATGCTCTGCACAAGCGGAGAAAAGGGGCCGGCAAAGCTTGTCGTCGCAAGCATTGCGACTGCTTTGGAAAAAGCCCTCGGAAAACGGGACCACATCCACACAACCATTGTCCACACAGTCGCGGAAAGAGAAGGGGGAGGCGGCGCAATCCGCGCGACCATCGCAGGAATCGAGAACGATACCTACAGCAGGGCAAGAAGAAAGTGGGACAAAATCCACCCACAAAACACAAAAAATCCCGCCGGATATTTTGTGGCGAAATGCGATGTTTCCGAAATTCCTTTGGAGGAGCTACACAAGGGTCTACAGGTTTTCGAAGAATGTCTGGAGGGTTTTGAGTATGGAATCTACAGCATCGACTACACACAAGACTTTTCCGGAGTTTTAGACTGCAAAAGGCTTGTGGACTACCTTGGATTCGAAATGGCGGCAGATATCTGCGCAGCACTCGGAGAGGAAGCGCCTAGAATCCTGGAAAACACCGACAGCATCGGGGAGCACGTTTGCACGTGGATCTCCACCACGCCAGATGGCCACACATCCCACACAAAAATCTACAACAAAGTCGTCTCGAACTTCGAAGCAGGAGAAATCTGCGAGCCCGTCGGTGGCCATCTGGCCGACTACGCCGACTGCTCCAACCGCCATCTCCGCCAAACATTCTTCCATTCCGACGTGCAAGTCCGTGTGTGCACCCGCATCGAAGTTTCTATCTATGCCTGCCCACTCCACGAGCTTTCGAACGAAAAAGCCGCCAGTTGCGTCGAGAAAGTCTTGGAGGAAGTTTCCGTCGAAGAAGAGGAGAATGGCCTCTTCGTGGTCCAACCACCCACAAGCAATGGCGATACCTTGCTGCCAACCTAGACAGGTGTCTCGTTCCCGCAGAAAGACCACAAGGCCACATTTTCGTTGCGTGGTACGCCCACACAACAACAGGTCGAATCTCGGGAGTCCACGTGCGCACCGCCCAAGCGAACGCGGAAGACCCGAAAAAAATGGGAGAAAGCCATCCAATGGGCGGCGGGAGACTTCCGGGTTTGTCCAATTTTCCGAGTCGACATCCTCGCTGCCGACAAGGAAGGAGTGGAGTTTTGCCCGCTCCGATGCTTCTCGAAGAACGAAAACGCGCGCACCATCCTCGCTGCGAGCAAAAAACCAACCCAGCTGCACCCAAACGGTGGCATCTTGTCGGAGCTTCTCCCCCGACAGACAAAATCGAGTGGGAATGGCGAGACAAAAAAGCCCAAAAAGTTGGCAGTGCGTTTTCGAAATATACACTCCACGAAGTGCAAGAAATTGCCGAAAACCGCAAAATATCCACGCTTTCGACAAGAAAATGAGCCGAAGTTCTCGCGGAGATACGCTACTGCCAAACAATCGAGGAGTGGAAACGAGGGCAATGGCGAAGAGCAGAGAGGCGGCAAAGGGAAGAGGCGGAAGCGAGAAGAGCTCGGGAAGCGGAAATCGCGACAGATTCTGTGTATAACAAGATCAGGCCCAAGCATAAGCAACCACCTAGAATTTATGGTCTTTCCAAGATACACATGGCCAACACACCACTGCGACCTATAGTCTCTTGTGTGAACACCTTTGCTTATGATCTGTCTTCCTACTTAGCCGATGTATTATCTCCCCTAACAGGGGACTCAGAGTACACAGTTAACAACTGAGCTCATTTTGTGTCCATTGTGAACGGTGAAAGGGTACTAGAAAACGAGATCATGGTGTCTTTCGACGTAGTGTCTCTGTTTACGAACGTTCCACTCGAAGGAGCAGTACAGACTGCACTGCGAAAACTAAAAGTTGACCCGTGCCTTGCCAACCGCACGACTCTAACACCTACGCAGATTGTAGACCTCTTGAGTTTCGTTCGTAGATCCACATACTTCCAGTATGATGGACTGATTTACGAACAGCAAGAAGGAGCAGCCATGGGTAGCCCGGTATCCGCAGTGATAGCTAACCTCTTGAGGAGCAGGCTTTGACATCGACGCCCTGTACACCTAAGATCTGGAAACGCTATGTGGATGACACCTTTACCATCTTAGATCGTGACAAAGTTGACTCGTTCTTACAACACCTCAATAATCAACAGCTGACAATTTATTTCACAATGGAAACTGAGAATGACAACTCAATTCCCTTCCTTGATACGTTGATTATCAAGGATTCGAATGGATACCTCTCTACCAGTTTTTACAGAAAGCCTACACACACTGACCAGTATCTAGCGTATGATTCACACCACCCGCAATCTGTAAAACGCGGTATTGTCAAGTGCCTGTACGATCGATCTAAACACCTCATAACGAAACCATCAGTTATCTCTCATGAAAAGAAACACCTCTCATCGGTCATTGTTTCCAACGGTTATCCGTTTTCGTTTGTGAAAAATCTTACGAAAACCAAAGGACGTACAAACACTAAAGAACCTGAACCCCAAATTAAATCTACTGTGGTTCTGCCATACGTCAAAGGCACATCGGAGGCTCTTCGCCGTTGCCTACAACAACAAGGCATACGGACTGTTTTCAGATCTGACACAACTCTTAGATCACACCTAGTGCGACCAAAGGACATTGTCGATCCAGTAAAACAAGATGGAGTAGTCTACAAGACTCCCTGCGAATGTGGTAAGGTTTATATTGGAGAGACGGGAAGATCTATGCATGAACGGATTAAGGAACACGATAGAGACATACGGCTTGCTCGAGCCCAATCCTCCGCCGTTTCAGAACATAGGAACGCGACCGAACATTATCCGCTATGGGACGAAGTTAAATTTATTGACCGAGACCCACATTGGTACACCCGTAGGGTTAAAGAGGCTATTCACATAAGACTTCACCCTAACAACATCAACAGGGACAGTGGAATTGAAATTCCTGAAGCTTGGATGCCCACGATCAAACACCACAACAGCCGATCAGTACCAAAGCGGACCGCTGAAGGAACAAATTCTAGTCTGAACGACAAGGATCGAAATCCTCCAATCAACAACAGCCTAAGCAAGGATCGAAACGCACCAATCACCACCAGCCACGGTGCTTCTTATACTCACACGCAGGCAGTCGACACCATCGCCTGATGATGACCAGCAGTATAGCGGTCGAAACGTCGCGATCCACATCTTTGTGACTCAATCGTGAGACAAAAGATTAACTCAGCTATCATTTGAAACCACGAAGACAAACACCTTTCATAATATAAACTATAAGTTGTTCCCTTGCTGAGGGTGTGGCTTCTAAAAGTCCGCCCTCTGTTTTGGATGATATGGGTGAGGCTTCCCAGAGCCTGCTCTCTGGGTTTTCTAAGATGCCCAGGGTATTTCCCCCTCTTCCGATATCGAGATGCAGGCTATTTCTTCTGGGAACAGCCTTGTTGGTGTTTCATCCGGCCCTCCGGGACCAAATGTTCTTTTTTCTACTGGAAATGAGAATAGTTTTGAAATGGCTTCTCCTGATGTTGAGATGCAGGCTTCTCCTTCGGAGGACAGCCTTGCTGGTGTTTCATCTGACCTCAAGGGCCGGATGCTCTTATTGATTCTTCATCAGTGATTCCGCGGGCTCCTAGCGGGTCTACTCTTGGGCGTGGTGCGTTGAGTAGCACTCCCCCTGGCTCTTCACTAATTCCTCGTGTAACCCCAGCCGTCATTCAGCGTCGTAAAGTTTCGAGTAAGGTGCCTGTAGTTCCTGGTCCCACGGCGCAACGTAGGCCTGGCCGCCATGTTATGCCTTCTGTTCTGACGGTTAAACCTGCGAGACCCCGATCCAAGGCTTAACTATGGCGAGGTTCCTCACCCTAAACGTCAATGGCCTTCGTGATGTTAACAAACGTATGTCTTTTTTGCAATGGTTGGTGAGATCTAAGGCGGATTTTGTTTGTCTTCAGGAGCTGCATATTGTATCCTCTGCGGAATGCGCATCTTGGTTTTCCCCCTTTGGTTATTTGGTGGTCTCCTCGCCGGGCTCCTCACAGTCGTGCGGTACAGCCATTCTTTATCGTGCAAGGTATACTTTAACTAAATCTTTTTGTGACTCTGCAGGCTGTTTTGTTTTAGCTGATTTTGTTTTTAACGACATTGCTTTCCGGTTGGCCTGCATCTATGTACCCAATCGCAATCCTTCTCGTGTCGAGTTTTTTGGATTTGTCCGTCGTCGTCGCTACTTTCTTCGTCAGTGGGGAGGCAATGTGTTTTTGGCTCTGTGTCTGGTGCGTCATTTGTGTGTTCTTTCTAGGTATTTTTCTTCTAGCCTTTCGTTCGGTCTCCTTAGTTGGTAGTACTGCGGTTTGGTTTCTTTCATCTTCCTTTGTTGTTCTCGCCTTTCGCGCGGTCTCCTTAATTGGTTGTACTGCGGTTTGGCTTCTTTCGTTCTGAGCCCCGTTTCTTTTCGTTTTGAGCCCACGTTTCCCCCTGTCTTCTTTGGTTTTTATTTCCTCTGTTTTTGGGTTTTTTTATCGTTTTTGTTTTTCTTTTTTTTTGTTTGTTCACCTTTGCGCTTGGTCCCCTTAATTCGGCGTACTGAGGCATGGGTCTTTTTATACTGTATTTTCCTGCGTTTTACTTCTGTGGGAGAGGCGGGGTTCGACTCCACGGCGAGTTTGGTGAGCCGGCCCCGTTTATGGGGTGCTCCCTCTCCTCGGTGGTCATTTTTAATTCTGTATTTTCTTTTTCTGCTTTTATGACTTCAGGGCATTGCACTTCGCCTGGAGGACCACCGAAATACAAAAAAAACAAAAACAAAAACAAATCTTTGCTTTGGTAGATTTAAGGGGTAATGCCCGCTACCTTGTGGCCTTAGTGCCTTTAGAGTGGCTTCAGCTTACTTGATCACATTAATTTGTGAAGTATCCTTGTCATTCCAGCCACATCCCACAAGCTTTACGTTTTCATTGCTTGTTTATGGATATGTGGGTACTTGAGCCTGAGTATTAGCTATGCCATGCTGATGAGGCCTAACAAGGCCGAAACAGCTGTCCATGGCTGCTAATGCTCGGGCTCAATCTTTGCTTTGGTAGATTTAAGGGGTAATGCCCGCTACCATGTGGCCTTAGTGCCTTTAGAGTGGCTTCAGCTTACTTGATCACATTAATTAGTGAAGTATCCTTGTCACTCCAGCCACATCCCACAAGCTTTACGTTTTCATTGCTTGTTTTATGGATATGTGGGTACTTGAGCCTAAGCATAAGCTATGCCATGCTGATGAGGCCTAACAAGGCCGCAACAGACTGTCTATGGCTGCTAATGCTTGGGCTCAGTCTTTGCTTTGGTAGATTTAAGGGGTAGTGCCCGCTACCTTGCGGCCTTAGTGCATTTAGAGTGGCTTCAGCTTACTTGATCACATTAATTTGTGAAGTAGCCTAAACTGGTTACTCGATGGGAAACATTAATCCGGGAATATGTTTTTTCAATTTAACGTGAAACGCGAATTACTTAAATTTTGCGTGAACGTGAATGAATCTTGGGAATTTTCCGTGACACGTGAAAAGTCCCAGCAATTTTACGTGAATGCATTTACCAGAGGGGTATATGGGACCCTCGTAGTTCTTCATAGTAGCTTTGTTCGTTATGTCATTTGTAATAATTATGGAAATAGTAATTATATGTTGCAGCATATTATTTTCAACGTACGTCAAGTATAATGTAATTAAGAATTAAGAATGTTAGTGTAAATTTAAGAGTAAGTAATAATTACTCGGGCGAGGAACGCCGCCCGAGTCTGAAAATGAGCTCCGTTTATCTTCGTCGTCGTCGAGTTTCATCCACAAAGCTCACTTCCGGCGTTTCTGCGCAAGCGTTAACTAATAATGGTCATTTCGGAATAAGTAAACTATTTTCATCTAATTAGCTATGTTGAATGTTTGTGGCCTAGCCGTCATCTTCACCGCCTGTAACGCAGATGTTCCGAGTTCGACTTTCGCTAATGACACCTTTTTTCTTTTCGTTTCGTTTTTTCATCCTCTTTTTTAAATATTTTTTTACAAGTGTTATAATTATTGTAAGTTATAAATGGCTGAGATGTCGTTGTCGTCGTGGCTATCCCTCGAGACGAGGATGATGGTCTTCAAATCAGTTACTCTGCTTGTGAACTCTAAGATGACTTATGAGACCAATTTTGGCCTTGAATGTTCTTGGGCACTGAGGACAGTTGGTTCCAGATGGCGACGGGAGATCATTTCTAGCTTCTTGTTGTCTCTCCTTTCTCAAACTTCTCTTCTCCTCTAATGCTGCACACCTACTTGTTTCAAAGAACACTGCCCCTTCATGTGTGGTTGCACGCCAAAAGTCTCTATTCTTTTGAATCACTTTTCCAGGTTCTGATATCAATGTTGCACTTCTTCAAATTGGCTTTCAGAGTGTCTTTGTACCTCTTTTTCTGAACACCCCTCTTCCTCGATCCTTCTTTAAGTTGAAGTCGCTCTTCTGACATTCGGACAACATGGCCACTCCTCCTGAGTTGACTCTTGATGATAAGAGCTTCTATGCTGGATAAATTTGCGTCCTTAAGTACGCTGACTTTGGTTCGTCTGTCATCCCAGCTTATCTTTAAAATGCTCCGTAGGCAGCGCTGATGAAACTTTTCTAGTGTTTTCAGATGTCTTCGGTATGTTGTCCATGTTTCCGAGGCATACAGGAGGGTTGGAAGTACTACTGCTTTCTACACAAGAAGTTTTGTGTCAGTGCGAATGTCATTGTCTAGAAACACTCTCCTCTTAAGACGTCCAAAGGCTGTCCCACACATTTCAGACGATGCTGGATCTCATCATCCAGGTCAACACTGGAGGAAAGGTGACTTCCAAGATATGGGAAGTGATCAACATTTTCCAGGACTGTTTCACCAAGTACAATTGATGGCTTTGAAAGGTTTGCCGCAGCTGGTGGAGGTTGGTAAATAACTTGTGTCTTCTTGGTGTTAACAGAAAGCCCAAGCTTCATATATGCAAGATTGAAGGCAGTCAGGATCTGTTGCAAGTGGTTCTCGGACAAAGCTGCAACACAGTTATCATCTGCATACTGGAACTCAGTAAGGGAACCTGCAGATGTCTTCCTTGCTGATTTAAGACGAGTCAAGTTGAAGATTCCACCATCTGTTCTGTACACAATTTCAATACGTTGAGGCAGGTCGTCTTTGATGATGTGGGTAATTGCTGAAATGAATATAGAGAACAACGTCGGAGCAGTCACACATCCCTGCTTCACGCCAGATTTGACTTGAAATGGATCGCTTTGTTTATTGCCGATCTTGACTGTGGCGCGCATGTCATCATGGAGTAGTCTTAGGACGCGGATGTACTTTGCTGGGCATCCACATTTGGACAGAATATCCCAAAGGAGTTCTCTGGACACTGAATCAAATGCCTTGGTGAGGTCAATGAAGGCCATATACAAAGGCCGGTGTTGTTTACGACATTTCTCCTGCAACTGACGAAGTGTAACTATCATGTCAGTTGTTCCACGGGATGGTCTATGATTGAGATGTAAAGCAATTTTCAAGGGATATATGTTGATAGGGGTCTATGGATATACACTGCAAAGAAGCAGACACGAACTGATGAATGATGCCTGTTGTCACGTATCGGAAAACGTCGATTCACCTTGTGTCTTTAAAGTCTTAACAACTAATATGTTAAGAGCTTGAGGTGTCCATACGAATGTTTGCAAGTTCAACAGCAAGAAGAAAGCTTTTAACATGATCAAACTTAACTCCAGATGGACTGCCGTGTTTCCCAGTGTCCGCTTCATTGTTTGAATAACTCAAGTAGGGATATCATACACCCCTGAGACTTTGACAGGTAGTTTATTTACTATTTTTCCACAATATCTCAATTTCTGGATATTAGGTTTTGAATGATAAGCGATTAGTTTTAACTTGCGTGATTTGAAACTGACCGCAAAAAAGTTCCTTTCTTATGTTTCGAATGACCCTGGATTGGCGTATTTGTAAACAGTTTCACTGTGGTGATTATTTTTCTCCTCACATGTTACCGAGACCCCATTAACGTTTATGCGCAAAAATCCTACATCGTTAATAAGCGTTTCCTTTCTCAAACAATTATCCATCGAAGCGAAAACAAGTGTGCTTAGTTTTTTTTAGAATCAACACACCATTTTTATCAGTTTACATTGCGATGAACGTCTGTGGCCTAGAGGTCATTGTTCCTGCCTGGGACGCAGCTATTAAACGCGGGTTCAATTTCTATTAGTGGCATATATCGCAGGCTTTTTATTCGTTTCTTTTTTTCTTCTTCTTTTAGAAATATTTTTTACAAGTGTTAAAATTATTGTTCTCAGTGTTTGAGCTGTAAAGCAATTTTGTAATTTTAGAGGGATATATCAGATGTTGATAGTGGTCTAAACAAATAGACTCCAACACAAGCTAAGCGCAATAAACCCGATGTAAGAAAGACAGACAGGCTAAATTAGGGATACAATACTGTTTTTTGCAAGTCCGAGTTTTGGCTAATTGTAGCCTCTTGTTTTCATGAAAGTGTCGTGGTAATAATAAAATTATGAAAATCACAACCCTTGAATCAATAAAAAAAAATTAAAAAAAAAAGTTAAGCTTTCATGAGCCATACGGATTCAGATTTCAAAACACTTCACCAATGAAAAAGGTTTTAACCCTCACTAAACCTGCAAATCGAACGTTTTAAGATGGCAACAGTGGCGTGCCACTTTATCAAACAGATAATTTTATCAGACGGGTAGACCACCCCAGGAAACGATTCGCAACCTTTTATCCACTGAAAATCCTTGAGGCGCTGCCGATTGTCAAACATCTGATTTAGTGTCAGTAAGATCAAGTACGCTGGAGGTACGTTTTGTCATGCAGCTTTCAGTAAGCCAGGTAGAATTAACCGTTCTCTTGAATTCCACTAGAGCAGCCCGGCCATCGATATTGCCTGCCACGTACTTCTAAACAAGCGTCGAAGCATCGAAACATTTCGAGCACGAGATAATTGTCATCGATTTGTAGAACTACTAAGCCGGAGCACCTTTACCTCGATGCCCGGTTCGCCATCGGGGATCGCAACTTTGGGTTACGCAATGGATCCAGGTGTGATCCTGTAAGTCATGCGGGTTACCCCTAAGGCCCAGGTTCAACATTTGACCAATATTTGTCCAACAAACGTTGGACGGATGTTGGGTAGAACACAATTCACAAAGGTATGACCGGATTTACGAAGGGGAACAGGCGAAGTTGTTACTTACGCAAGGCGTGAAATAGTTTTGGACTCACGGCTTGCGGGTTGTGTTCCTTGAGGAATAGTTGCTAACTCGGCACACATGTATATACAGGCGTATACAGCTGTTTCGGAAAAGGTTGTCCTAAAGAAAGGCGCACGCGACAATACCTAAAGGCATGATGGGTAGGGGTAGGTTCGGAGTTTCAGCGCGATGGAAGGAGATCGTGAGAATGTAAGTTTGCGCGTTCTAAAAGAACATAACAAAAGAAGGTTATACGTGGTCCCTAATTCTGCGCCAGAAGCTTCACTTCTGCTCTTGTACTAATAAGGCTGTATCCACGACAGAGCAGTAAACCTGAGCAAAATATTCGTTAATTAATGAAAATATTAGGCGTTGAACTGATTTACACTTTCAGTCGGAAATTTGTATTTGACGGGCTACCAATGAATCCTTTTCAAACCTTTTCTCGACTGAAACGATTTCGATTCAAATATAGCAAAACCCTAGAAATACCAGGTTCTGATCCTGTCTGTTCCTGAATTTCATGAGCGATCTCTGCAAGCGTTCCATCTGGTCATTGCAGTAATGTTTCCATGATTAAGAATTCCACGTGCGGATGCATAATAAAAATATTTATTGGTCGTTGGAAATTTTCTGCGTCTGCTTCCCCAATTTGTCATTGACGGGCTACCAATGAATCCTTTTCAAACCTTTTCTCGGCTGAAACGACTTCGATTCAAATATAGCAAAACCCTAGAAATACCAGGTTCTGATCCTGTCTGTTCCTGAATTTCATGTGCGATCTCTACAAGCGTTCCATCTGGTCATTGCAGTAATGTTTCCATGATTAAGAATTTCACGTGCGGATGCATAATAAAACTATTTATTGGTCGTTGGAAATTTTCTGCCTCTGCTTCCCCAGTATTAAGGAATTTTAAGACATAGCGCTGGAAAGTTTTGGGCGTCATGTACAGAGCAGCCGCTTCTTCGTCTACACTGTATCCTAAAAACTCTTTCATCCATATTGCACGCTATCGCAGGTCTTCACTGTATGGTCGCGGCCTCGCCAGTTCTGGACGTTTCAAAAAGAATATTCAATGTCCCAGACTACCTTTCGGGATTGTCGCGTATGCTTTTTGACTTCCTTCGGACAACCTTTCTCGAAACAGCTGTATAGGCGCTCCCTGAAGAAGTCTACGCTAGTTAGACGAAACGCGTCGGAGAATAAAATGCAATTTTTACAGCTACAGTTCTCAGAAGTGTTTCTCACTAGTTTAGTATTTAAAAAAATGTTTAAAAATTTTATTTCAAATGTTTATTTCATGCAATATTTGGTGTTCCAATTTGGTCAAATAAAATGTTGATTTTAATGTAGCCCTGTATCCTGTCTACAAACTACATCCTTTTAGTCTAAATTTCAGTTCTGAATTTTTTTTTTCATTAATAGGTTACAAGTTTCTCTGACCTCGATCTATTTTTTATACATATCGTTTTTGCAAGAAATTTATTATGTCATTTTAGGCCCTGCAAACAATTTTTTTTTTTTCAATATTTTCCATACTCCCCTCCCCCCCCCCCCCCCCCCCTCCAGAAAAACAATGGTCCGTCCCTTAGCTATACCTCAAATACACCATCTCACCCAACATCAAGTTTCGGTAGATATCTCTTCGGTGGAGGGTAATTCGCCTTCGACTTTCGGCGTTAATTAAAGAGTGCACTCGGATTCTCGTAACTAAAACGTGGCCTAAAAGATTCGAAATTGGGAAATCATAGACCCTGAGTTTTCCGGCGGAAAGGTCATAATTGCTGTTTTTGGCAGTCATAAACGTCAGCTAGCATTTTCGGAAAGAAAATAGTTCCCCAGAAAGTTCGTGGAAAGTTCATTTCACCTTGCATTTTCTCAAAGGAAGTTTTTATTCCCTAACATGTTCGGGCAATTTAAATTACAGCTAGAGAATCCGAACAGATGAACTCCTTCTAGCTTATGAAAACATCACTTGAAACAGACTTCGAACACCATGAGGTACTTAAAAATGCTTTTCTAGGGCGTTTGGTTAATTTGGCTCGTTGGGTGCTCAAAAGCGATATAAATAACTGCAAAAGAAAATTCTGAAATGTTTGTTTTTCTGTCGAAAGTTCAGTTTTTTATAACTGTCTGAGCTAATCGTCCTTGCAAAGTACAGCAAGGACGCAGCTCAACAAGGTCGAACCGAAAGCATATACAAGGCGTCTCTGGCAGCCGCTATACGGTCCATGTATGACCTTGGAGCACAGCCTAAGCCAGCTACTGAATATAGAATCTGATCTATCTTCAATTTGTATACTAATTCATCTATCTCATATTAGACCGTCAAGCTTCTAACTGAAAAGTTTCATTATTATCTTCAATTTCTCGTGTGGCATTAAGCATAGTATCTCTAGTTCACTTCGTTAACACATTGCTTTTGAAAAACATCGAATTTGCGTTTCTTGAGCCGGTTTCTATATTGTTGGAGCCTTTCTTGTCATAAAATGCTCATCACGATGTTTTAGGATTGAACCTGCCAAGAAATGAAATGATATAATGTTATTATCAGTGAATGCTGATATGATAGTTTAGCATTTTGAGGCGTGGCGTTATATCAAGTGTGAGTGGTTTTCAACTAAGAAGGATCGTCAAACCAAAGCTGATATAATTAGCAGGTAAACGAGCCAATCAGAATAAAAGCACAAGTACACTAGCACAATTAATTACACACGTGAAGCGCGGGAAACGAGCTGAAAATTTCTTTTAATGCTATATTCAGTTTCTGTGGAGCCCCAATCTACGGATACCCATTTATAATCGGGACAGTTTTCGTTGTTCCGACGGACACCTGATTACACTTTGGCATGCCGCTCTGGTGTCCGTATTAACGGGCTTCCTCTGTAGTTGAAAATTGGCCAAGTTATTATAAGACAATTCAGTGGTGGAACTTTGTAAAGTTTTAGAATCAAAGCAAACCAGAGATTACTCTCGAAAAGCGCCCCATCTGTTGGCATTTAGTATATGACTTTAGCAAAAGTATCTGTAATGTAAAACTGAATTCTTTGTCAGGTTCTTCGATAGCAAATCGTCGGAATCAAAAGCGCGAGACAATAAGATGTTCAACAACTTTTCCATTTTGCATGTAAATAGCTTAACGATTACATTCTGGCATCATCGGGATTCTCTCGAACTCGTTCAAACTGATGAACGTGAGAAGGTAGAAGTGTCACATGCTTAACAATGAGGATAAGCCTTCAATACAAAATTCATGGAAGCTTACCTCTTAAACCAGTTTTTTGGAGCTCCAAGGTACTAGATCAGAAAGAAAAGAAAGCACAAAACTTTGGTAACCACCCTCTAGTGTCTATATTATTAAGCAGAAAGGAGAAGAGAGTAAGATAATTGCTAATCAGATTATTTTGTTGACAATATATTAGTCGTTAAACTACGCATTCATACACAAAACCAATTAACGTTTTTACTCAATAAGTGAGTACATCAATAAGCATTCGAGGCTTCCTTAAGTTTCTCATCTTACCTTTTAAACAAAGAAGTTTGAAAAAGTTGTCCAGTTTCGGTAAATTCTTCGAGGGATGTATGATGTTTTGACCTCTCTCCTACAAGACAAAGGGCTTTTATTTACATTTTTGAGTAATTTACTTTGTTTGCTTCTAAGAATTCAGATTGGGTGAAATACGCTTTTTAAAACCGAATTGTGCTTTCACATCGGTCCTTCACTTTGGGGTATCAGGGCGTGGAACTGTAAGTCTTTTATTTTGGACCATTTTTCTCGACAGTTAGAAGTAATTTACTAACTCGTTTGAAATGTGCCACAAGTTCAGATCTCGCAGCGTCTTTTTCGTGGGATGCTGTTATCACACAGAAGAATGACTGCTTCGTCCTGTCCACGTGACTGATTTGGAAATAGCAGCAAGGAAAGTCTGTTGAGTTTTCAGGCGAATTCCACGCAGCTTTTGATTGTATCACCTGAAAGAGTTAAGCAGACAAAAACATCATCATCAGATGACGACATTTATTTGCCCGGTGACCAGAAGTTACTGAAGTGTCAGACAAACCTTTTGTCTTTGTTTGCCGGCGGTTCGTTCGGGATTGGACTAGAGAGGGCAGTGAGAGGTGTGAGAGTGCAGGGGGGTGCAGAGCGAGTACGACAGCGTCAAGCCTGTTATTATACTCTTTTGGACTCGGTATGGCATAGCAGCACGATGGAAAGGAATTCCTTTCCAGCTTCAAGCATAATTTTGGCTTTCTGTGTAGCTACTTTCTTTACTTTAGACACCAGTACCTGGTTACTCCTCAGCAGTATAATTGCACCTGAAGTCTTGGTATTGTTACTACATGTGCGATTTCTATTGAAATCTCCTCTGTTGACAGTTACTTAAGTTACCTTTACTTCGCTTCCTTTGATCTTCCATCCTGGTTCTAATGCACTGACTTCAATTCTGATATCTTCCTTGCTGTTGGACACAAACATCCCAGCCAGTGGTACCAATAACTTACGGCCTCTTTCTTCTTCTTTCTGGCACACCTGCTGTTATCAAAAAACGTTTGGAACATCGTGTTGTCAACATCGGAGACGGTATACATGCCTGTCAGTTGAATTAGTAATTGAATTAGTGTTCGGCCGGTCTTAATGGCACTTGACTCTGAAAAATCGTTAAATTTCTAAAGCGTTAGTAGAGTGTGATAACTGAAATCGTACACGTAAGGATCGACTTGTCAAGTGTAAAATATTCTTTGCTTGGATAGTCATGAATTATACCATTTATTACCTTTACTTGAGCTAAAATTATGCAAGAGTTGAGGGTCCCCCTTTTTTTATTAAATGACAACAACCAGAAACTCCAGCCAGATCAAATACAAAATACTCAATGGCAGCATATTTCAGTTCGTTCCTTTCGAATAAAATTAACTATTTAAAAAGAGAATAAACCCAATGGAACTTAATACATCGGATAACACAGCTTCTGCAAGACGGGGACATCAGCTGTAGCCTTTCCACAAGGAACACTTGGATCCAATTTTCATCATTGGAGTCCTTAAAGAAACATGCTTTGGAAGTACCTTATAAGCTGTTGTTGTATCATCTACCAGATAAACCCAAATCTTCCAGTCTTTTCCTTGTGTAGGTTGTTTTCCAAAGATCACCATTTGCATTCGTTTCTGATCATCTCTTCCTGGTCTTCCAAAAGCTGCAATTTCAAGGTCTTCCTTCAGTGTCGGGAGGGTCACTTCAATGTCGTTATGTTTGTGTTCTACTTTGGCTTCAGGATAAACGTCCCTTACGCTTCTCCAGCTGCCTTTCTTTTGGGATCCTCCTCTGGAGCTATTTAGTGTTTGTCGGCATTTAACATCGATATTCCACTTGTTACCGGGTGTCACCAAACAGCAGTGTTCAATCAGGATTGCCTGGGAAGCAGAAGTGCCCTTGGAGATTTTGTAACAGCCGCTGACCATGGTGGTTAGTGAAGGGCCGTGCTCGATTTCTCCTTTTTAAAGAGAAGTACATATTACATATATTTCTTTTGTTGTAGTAAGATCAGTAGTACAGATCTCTTGCAATGCTTAGCTGTTATATGTACCACATCAGATAGATCGTACTTTTAAAGTTTCAAGCGAAGCAAATTGTAATGGTAGATTTAGACATCCGCACAAAGAAAAAACGCGAGTTATTCAATCTGACAACTGCTTGTAGGTCTTTCTTTTTCGCCCAAAGTGAACATAGACTATACTTCAAATAAAGTATCAATAAATAGCAAAATGAATGAAAGAATGATAGGTGCTTACTTTAACTAACAAACAGGCTAACCGTAACTAACAAACTGCCAAACTAACAAACAAACCAACGAAAGAACTATAACCAAATAACGAACTAACTTACGAAATTAACAAACTAACCCTGACTAGCAAACTAACTAATTAACTAACAAACAAGCAAACTAACAAACTAACTAACAAAGAAGCAAACTGACAAACTAACTCAGAACTAACAAGCAAACAAACCAGCTAACAAACTAAATAAGTAACTCATGTAACAAACAAGCAAACTAACGAACCAACTTATTCACAAACAAGCAAACTAACTTAACTAACCGTAACTAACTACTGAACTAACTCATTATCTAATTAACTAACTAAACAAACAAACTATCAAAATGATAAACTAAGTAGCTGACTAACTGTCAAACTAACTTAACTAGTTAGCAAACAAACTAAATAAATAACAAACTAACTGAGTAACTAAATGACTAACTAATTAACTAACAAACAAACAAACTAACTAACCAACCTACTATAACTAGCAAACAAACAAAGTAACTAATTAGCTAACAAACTAATTACATAAACTAAATAGATAAAAATTGGGGAATGTGAAGAAAAGTGCTAATTGCAAGTCACCCATAACGCAGCATTACTTCTAACGAAACCTTTAACATTCGTAGACGATGGACCATCTTGAGATCTTGACAGTAGTAGCATTACGAAACAGTGGTTATCAGTGAATAAACGATTGGGAACCACTGAGCGAGCAACCAATTTTAAAGTATTTTATTATTCAATTAAGATAAATGGGGCAAAATATAGACGCGAATGTTTTGTTCTGGAAACTGAAACTCATTTGATTCCTCCCCTGAAGGATTTTCCGGTGAGTATGAGCCCCCTAAGTTTTGGCGCCTTGCAGAACTTTCCTTGCTTGCATAATTCACAATCCGATGATAATATTTTTTATAGACGTCGATGCCAAAAATCCATAACCGTGGCTCGAATCGTGTTCACAACTGTTATTTCCTACTCTCAATTTTCATGAATTTATTTCTCAGTTTAGCTGATCAGCGAACCCGAATTCATGAAATCAAATCATCAGCTTACTTGGAAGGACCTGTCTGCTGACATTGCTAAAAATATTTTTCTGATGCTCGAGATCCGGTCAACGGAAATTTTATAAAAATCTGCATTTCTCGTCTTTGCAAATTTTACCAGTTTTGAGGCCAGCGTAATTTTTTTCTGCGCCTCAATCAAGTAATACGTTTTCCTTACAACCTGACCACTTACCCATTTTATGGTTCGATTGAATTTTAACTCCGTAGAGTAACAGCACTGGTTTGTGAGCAGTAATATGTTTCTGTGTATGGTGTCAAGCTCGCCTAGCCGTTTCTCCTTTATTTTGAATGCTGACGTGCCTGAATAAGACCTTTATCCTCCATTATCATAACATCACCTTATTGCCGCTTCATATCAGTTTCTATTAATTCTGGGGTTACCCAACAAAAATGTGTTGTCAACAAACAAAAGCCTTGTGTGGACGGATGTCTTGATATTTCAAGTGCATGACCAATGAAAAGGCACGGAACACTGCTGGGGTTTTTCCCATCTTGTGATTTTGGCAATGTTTCACATTCCAGTCAGGCTTTTGTTGTGTTCTCTCGACATTAACCTTGGGTTGGTAATGCGGCATTCACACGTATACAAAATGTTTATTTCTTTTTGAGCAAAAGCAAAGCCAAATATCAAGAGAAAAGCGAAGAAGTGAGAAATGTGACAAAATTAGCTTGGTTAGGTCCAAAGTAAACAATATTGTGAATACAAATCGGTTGTTAGAAATCGAAAACTCATTCAACACAACAATATCCACTTAGAGAAGGGTGAAAATCAGTTTTTTATCATCTATAGTCCTGAATAAGTTGTTTTCCCCCATCGAAACTGAAAATACTTTCGAAAGTAAATATACAGGTCAACATCACCGGGGGAATCCCCAGATCTGAGTTGCGGCAACGAACCCGACTTTCGAAAGCTTTGATTGTTGAAGATGCGTTAAGCAAAAGCAAAACTAAATATCAAGAGAAACGCGAAAAATCGAAGTGAGAAATCCGACGAAATCAGCTTGGTTAGGTCCAAAGTAAACAATATTGTGAAACGAATCGGTTGTTAGAAATCGAAGACTTCAACACAACAATACACACATAGAGAAGCGTGAAACAACCTCTGCAATTTTATAAGGAATGCATTTCAGTTCTGAATACGTTGTTTTCCCCCACCGAAAACTGAAAATGCTTTCGAAAGCAAATATTCAGATCAACAACACTGGGGGAATCCTCAGATCTGAGTGGTGGCAACGACTGACCCCACTTTCGAAATCTTTGTTTGTATGTGAAGGTACTTTCCCGATCAACCATGTCTCGAGATTAGTTGTAAATCACCTGAATGATTATGAAGCATATTTTTGACATCTTTTGTAACATATAGCCCTCCCACAAAGGGTGCCCTTTCGTGACCGTCAATCTTAAAATAGAATTCTTACATCATACACAATCAGGTGAGCCGCTCGGCCTTCTTATGTCTCAATAAAGTGGAGGAATAGTATGTTCCCGCATTGGATAAGTTTGTTTCGGCTGGTGCACGTCGAGTAAGAAAGAAGATCGATACCGTGGGAAATCAACACATCTACTAAAACTTGGCTCGTGCCTTAATTGAAATCACATGAAGCACCAAAGCAGCTCCGATTGTGGGCAGCCAGTGAAGTGACGGAAAGTTTTCAAGACGATAAAAACTGCTTCAAAGTACAACTGGTTTTCTTGTGAAGAGTCTTGACGGCCGTAAGTATACTCCTTCTCCTTTTGGCTTTTGTTATAAAACAAACTGCATCAACTCTTAATATTTACTTCTTAATATTTATTCTTTGTCTAATAAGCAAGCAGCCTTGATATAAGTAGAAAATCAGCTCTTTTCTGTGGAGGATTCGTTATCAATACCTTTATTCCAAGGATACTGCAGGTCATTAGAGAGCTTTTCGTTTAATAAGGCCCTAAGAAAAATATCGCGTGTGATGCCGAGCTTCCGTAAAACAAGGTCTGCATTGTCACGCGAGATTTAAATCAGTCACGACATCGATCGGTCTCTGTGGGAAAAAAAGTAATATGTATATTCTTTTCTACTCCTCAGTGGACTTAATTCATATCTAACAACTTTATCTTTTCCGGCGACTGCGTGAAGAGATAATTATAGCGAGTAAATGAAGTTGACAAGGTTCCAATTCTTTCCTCATGGGCTCCTGCATCTATGTAAAAACAAAAATGCTGTGCAAATAAAATTGGGCCCTCGGGTAATCCCCCGATTAGCTAAGCTTCCTTTGTTCACATGACCTGCTAAAGTCACATGACCTGCTAAACCCATTTGCGGTCATTTGCGCTCCTGGGATCATTTATTTTTGCGTACACGTAAATCTACCTTTTTGGCTATGTTTAACGGGCGTGAGGCGGGAAGAGCTCTGGGCAGCTCTACTCAGCCGAAGCCAAAATCTAGCTACTGAGGTCTCATCACAGTGCATTCTTTTTTTTCGTTTCAAACCAAAATGGCGTCGCTGATTGAAAAATCCTTACAATATGTCTTAGCAAAATGTGGTAAAGACTCTAAATTTCGATTGAAGGTAGAGCAGAAATCAATTATTAAAGCTGTTGTTTTTTCAAGGAAGGACATTTTAGGGTTTTCACTCATGAGAGACTAAGACTTTTGTATATTTTCTGTATTACTATGATCAGATTACTTTCATGTATTATTATCATAGATATTTCATACGTATTATCATTGTAAAGTGTTATTGGTTTCTTAGTAGAAATAATGCTATATAAATAAAGATTATTATTATTATTATTATTATCATTATTATTATTATTATTATTATTATTTTTATTATGTGGAAGTTCAATTTTTCGCGAGCACCGAGTTGGCCTTTCAGAAGTAATTTTATTAGGGCTGTTTACACTGCTTACACTGGCCGCGGCTTACATAAGACGCGAAAGGAACTATTTATAGGAGTAAAAACTCCTAGGCCAGGATAAGCCGCAGCTTAAGAAGGCCGTGAACGTAGATTTTGTACCATTTATTCGGAGTGTTCGCGTCTTATGTAAGCCGTGGCCAGAGTAAACCGCTGCTTCAACGGCCCTATTGTCTCAACTGATAACCAATCAGAGATGGTGTAGAGTATGAAGGTAGATTGTGGACAAAATGTTCGATTCGTCGTTTCGTTATGGCGTTTCATCGTTTCCGCACACCGATTCTTCTTGTCGAGTCGTTGTTTTCCGAGTTCGACTCGTCGTACTGCCAGTTCGACTCATCGCATTGCCAGTTCGACTCGTCGGCTGGCCTTTTCGACTCGTCGTTTTCCGAGTTCGACTCATCACTGAGCACATCGGCTCGTCGTCGTTTGTCGTTTTGCCGTTTCGTCGTTTCGTCATGTCGTTTCATCGTTTCGTTATGGCGTTTCATCGTTTCGACTCGTCCACTCAGAGAGGCTATAATTCCACTGATAATACATGAAGTGTTACTTGATTCCATGCAGTGATACATGACGTATTTATCCAGAATAATAATTTGTTTGCTCTCTGCCTACGCCATAGCATCGAATTGGTCTTGAATCGAGTAAATGATCGTTTTCATGAAAGTGAAAATGGAATTGGATATCTTGTAACACACCTTGACAGAGTTTTGTATATTCTAGCACGTGCATCTTCGTTGTTTAACATCCCCCCACAGCTGGAGTGTTTGTTGCAAAGAGCTCGTCAAATGTTTTTTGTTCTTGGAGGTTATGACAACTCATTACAAAGGCAGTTGTTCAAGTGTACAGGATGCAGGAGTCGTCCCAGTATAGATATTCCTAAAGAACTTCTGGAACAATACCTTGAGAACAATTTTACTCCTGGACAAATTGCTCGACTTTTCTGTGTGTCTACCAAGACAATCCGACGACGCATCATTGAATATCAACTCCACTTTGAAAAACACAGTTCTCTAACCGACGCAGAATTGGATGATGTTATGTTAGTATGAATTCTTTCATTGTCGTATTTGGGATTCCAATGCTTGCTTTATATTGATGTGTATACTGGTCAATATATATTGGTTTGGCAAAATTTATACATGAGGCTGAATGCTGTTTCCAAGAGCTTACAAAGTGGCATGATTTAAGTAACGGAAACAACATTACCAAATTTTTTCAAAATGTAAGAAGGCTTATAGATTATCAAATTAGTAATAATAACATGTTGACCAGGTGTTATTTTTTATCCAAGGTTTTATCATGTATGTTTTAGTATAAATATTACAGATTAATATTTTTTAAAATATATTTCATAGAAAAACAGCATATTGACTATATAACAACAGCTGGATTCCCCAGCTACTTTTTGCACGTCTCCACCTAACTCAAAAATTAGTGACAGTCCTGCATGTATTGATAATGTATTTTTAGTCAATGCCACAGGTGTATAACTTAAATGAATAAAATATTGGTGTACCAATACTCAGAGTCAAACCTATGACCTCTGGCTTTTTAGTCCATAGAAACATTCTGCATATGTTCAATGAAATATTGTTATGTTACATGTATGTTTCACAGTGTGAATACTATATCCAGGTCCACTACTTAGGGCAAAGTAAACCATTCCTATAACAGAAAGAAATATGTTGAACCACTATTAAGCAGCAATCCTTGGGTAAATGCCAAATGGCCACTTTGTAGGGGCAGGCTGCTTTACAGGCTTTGGCTAGATATGAGCACTAGTTGTGGAAGAAAAATCACTGAATATCAAGTGCATAAAAAGGACAATACACTTGCTGAGGATTTTCCATGGAAGTGAATGAGGAATGATTCAGGTACATTGTAACACAGTGACAGTGCTCTACAGCAAATTGTGTTGTCAACACTATGAGAGATTGAGGATCATTTTTGAAAGGGGAAGGGCCAGTTCCTGTGGTGGTAAGGAGACAATTAAAAAAACTTAATGTGATGTCTCAATAAAGATAGTTCCAGTATTTTCAGCTTCTCATGGGAGAGGGAGCAGTGCAACCCCCAAAATCCCCTTCCTTGCATCCAGCACTGAAATATGTTTTTAATGCCTTGCTTATCTATTTGGTCAAAAGCTCTTTGCAACAAACACTCCAGCTGTGGGGGGATGTTAAACAACGAAGATGCACGTGCTAGAATATACAAAACTCTGTCAAGGTGTGTTACAAGATTTCCAATTCCATTTTCACTTTAATGAAAACGATCATTTACTCGATTCAAGACCAATTCGATGCTATGGCGTAGGCAGAGAGCAAACAAATTATTATTCTGGATAAATACGTCATGTATCACTGCATGGAATCAAGTAACACTTCATGTATTATCAGTGGAATTATAGCCTCTCTGAGTGGACGAGTCGAAACGATGAAACGCCATAACGAAACGATGAAACGGAGGCGCCACGCAGCTCTCGGAACAGTTCACAGGATTGGCTGAGAAAACAATAAACAAACAACAGAAACAATGGACCCTAGCCCTGAAATAATGGAGCTGCGTGGTAATAAGAACCAATGAAATTAGAGGTTACTGAGAGGTGCGTTGCATCTGATGAAACGACATGACGAAACGACGAAACGGCAAAACGACAAACGACGACGAGCCGATGTGCTCAGTGATGAGTCGAACTCGGAAAACGACGAGTCGAAAAGGCCAGCCGACGAGTCGAACTGGCAATGCGATGAGTCGAACTGGCAGTACGACGAGTCGAACTCGGAAAACAACGACTCGACTAGAAGAATCGGTGTGCGGAAACGATGAAACGCCATAACGAAACGACGAATCGAACATTTTGTCCACAATCTACCTTCATAGTAGAGTCTTCCCGCCAACACGACCTTTAAGACATGCGCAAAAGGGAAGAGCTCTCCCTGGGTAACCTGGCTATTGTAGCACAAAATCAGCTATGGCTGCCGAGTTTTTCAAGATAGAAATGTGCCGTTCTCAGAAGGAAAACGCAGCTTTTTAAAACTGGAAATCGATAGAATAAGTCCTAAGGAACACTCGAAAGTTTAAACAGTGGAAATCAGTTAGTTCATAGCGAAGAAATCTCTCTTAGAGGACAAATTGTGGTTTTGGTGCTTCACGAATCAATCTTCACAAGGATTGTACACTTTCTGCTAAATATATACGAGCGCTTCTGGAAATCCACCTTGCAAAAACTTACAGGTTTGAATTGTAATTTTTACCGTGCTTTATCTTTAATTGACCGATTCGTTTTATACCAAACAACTTTTGATGGAGGCAAATAAACGGTTGTTTCGCCATCGTTTCGCCAACGGCCAGTTCGCAAACGTCTTGGGTCGATTTACAAGCGTCTGACAGTCGGTTTGCAACCTTTGGCTATTCTGTATTTTATCCTTTGTAAGAATTTCAAAAGTTTGCAAATCACCACTTGATGTATCAGGGTTTTGAAAAAATTCACTCCACTCTTCATGGACACTACATGTACATGTAGGTTGAAAACTATGACTTTGTTGTCTACCCATGCATTTTGCACTATGCCTTCACTTAAAATAACTCACTTGCGTCAATAAGAATGGATTTATCAATTTTCTAGACATCAGCAATAATCCTACAATGTACAGGTGTATAAATGCTCAATGCAAAACAGACAGCTTACAGTGTTCAAAAAGCAACACTCCTTTAATAGCCAATGATAGTTATTATTCCTAATTTTCAAATAAAATACACTTCTTTGCAATCCTCCTCAAGTTTGCAAAACAGTACAGAGGCTCTGTACTGTTTTGCAAACTTGAGGAGGATTGCAAAGAAGTGTATTTTATTTGAAAATTAGGAATAATAACTATCATTGGCTATTAAAGGAGTGTTGCTTTTTGAACACTGTAAGCTGTCTGTTTTGCATTGAGCATTTATACACCTGTACATTGTAGGATTATTGCTGATGTCTAGAAAATTGATAAATCCATTCTTATTGACGCAAGTGAGTTATTTTAAGTGAAGGCATAGTGCAAAATGCATGGGTAGACAACAAAGTCATAGTTTTCAACCTACATGTACATGTAGTGTCCATGAAGAGTGGAGTGAATTTTTTCAAAACCCTGATACATCAAGTGCTGATTTGCAAACTTTTGAAATTCTTACAAAGGATAAAATACAGAATAGCCAAAGCAACATTTTCATGGCTGATGTTGATAATACATTGCTTACAACCAATGAAAATGATGATATTGATTGCTGGTGTGAAGTTGATGTATGCCCTGGCCAATTCTTGCCTACATGTATCAGCCATCACGAATCTCTAGCTAATGTACATGTAATACCACTTTCATGAATTGGCTGAACAGTGAAAGACAAGTGTTGTTGCTCAAACTTTACGAGGCAGGTTTTGAAGTACAGAATGGCTACATGTAGTTGCAATACGATGTACAACTCTTTGGAAACACTTTAAAATAAACTGAAATGGTGGAATAATCTGAATACCATATTTCCTCGAATAAGCACCCTTCCTGAATAAGTGCCCAACCCCACTGCCAAAATAACAAATAAGTGCCTGAGCTCTTATTGGAGGAAATACAATATTTACAGAATGTACATGTATATTGGATGCCAAATCCACTAAATGTCCATAGAAAGTACACTGTACTTTAAAAAATTAAAAGAAATTTGAAATAAGTGAGTTTAAAATGACTTAAAAGAACAAGCCAGACAGTTTCTAGATTAAAAAGCATTTTTAAAGAGTATATACAGTGTTTAGGTGTAATTCTAATTACTAATTAATTTAGTCTACAGGGAATATGTTACAGTATTTGTTGACAGTTCTGGTCAAGGAAATTTCACTCCCTTTACAGTGTATATCCCGGTAACTTAAAAATTTAAATTTCATAGTATCTAATCTGTTTGTGTCTTCTTTGCAGAGTCATGTCAGATAACATTCCATCTGCTAAACAAAGAGCCTGTGCAAAATCATGTGACGAAGATGAAAAGTACATGTACATCCTGGACATTTATAGCTGCGTGCAGCCAGAACAACGCAGACTCAACGAGTCACGAAAGCAGGTCTTCTTGTATATAACAAGACTTGAAGAAAAGAATAGGTCTGCTTTCCTACAGGTATTTTGAGTTCATTAATGATTGTAATTAAACTGAGTGGAGGGCAATTTGTATCAGTAATCACATGATTACGAGGGTATAATTTGGAGTAAATAAGCATGAGTACAATGTAAATTTTTTCAAAGAATAACAAAATTTATTACAGGCTCATACAATTTGTGGTCTTTGAAAAAATTTACAAGTGCTTATTTATTCCAAATTGCACAAGGAATACATGTACAGTGTATCACATGATTACTCAATAATAATATACTGTACATAAAAAAAATGTTATTGTGAGATACATGTAGCTTATCATAATTTTTGCTGAAGCAACACAGGTGAATCATGTGCAAAAATGATTTATTCATCATGCCTTCAGTCAAAAATTAATAAGAGTTTTGTCAATGTTTTTAAAGTTTTTTTAAGCTGCAAAAACAGGCTAAACAGTTATAGGCTATACACCATAACTACACTGTACAACTGTATAAGGCTGCTTTGTTTTCTGAGTGTCTAGCAAGCTCTGTAATCATTGCCTTCAGTATTTCTGGTTCATAATCTTCACCTTGTTTGTTTTTGTTATCTCGACGTAAAATGGCTTGAGCAAAGTGTTAAGTTCAACGGGCTCATAAGTTTTGATTTTGTTGGTAATTCCCTTCTCTAGACATCACTTTCTCCAAACAGACAGCCAAAAGCAGTACCTTTCACACTGTTCTCATTTTGGAGCTGTTTTTCACTTTTGTTGTTGTGGTTGCAAAAGAAAACCTGAGCTAAATAGCAGCCATTGTTTTCGCTCTTAGCTCATTGGTGTACAGTACCTGAACTTTGCGCCATTCTAAAGCCATGTTTGATCGGCTCAATTTCAGTGTCTTTGTTTATCAACCAATCGGAGTCTTCTGGTTTTTTTTCTGTTTTTTGCACTGTACAGCATACATATGTATTTCCTTTTTTCTGCATTGTGTTTCCTAAAAGCTGCAAAGGCGTGCGTGGAGCACCATGATTAAGAAAATATGGTAACCCATCTGCTCGAGAAAATTTGGTTTTGACGTCACCATACGACTGACTGACTGACTGACTGACGGACCGTAGGTACATGTATGTCCATCCCTCCATGTACATGTATGCCAAGTGAAAAGTCACACTTGAACTGGTTCTTTTTCGTGTGTTGTAGCGGGAAATAAGAGAAGAAACTTATGATCCTTTAGCGGTATCGGCATTGTATTTTCTGAGCTGTAGCCGGACGAAAATTGTTACTGAGGCAATGCCAGTAACAAGGAAAAAAAAAACACCTCTTTAAAATGTATGGCCTCTTACAGGAACTTTAATGCAACTGTGAAACTGTAGAGACTGCTTTACACTGTATATTAATTTTTCGTGAGATACAAAACACAAGAAAGGCAAGTGCCTCGGTTTGCCTCATGCTAGCTACGGCCCTGATTTTAAATGCTTAATGTAATTGAAGTCAAAAAACTGTAAACAACCCAAATTTTCCCCTCTAACTTTTATTAATTCTCAAGTTTTTGTTTCTTTGTTTGTTTGAACTGGTAAGGATCAACATTTGGGGAAAAAGAAAAGAAGCCAATCAAATGCATGTGCACAGCTCAAAATCTGACATAAAGTTGTCAAAAAGCTGTCAAAAATGTCAAAAACCAGCGTGTTTCATTGGTCATTTGAAAAAGTTTGAGAGATCTTCAGATTCTTCGGCCTGTAAACAACAACTGAAGAATCTGAAGATCTCTGAAACTTTTTTCACACCCATTGCGCTGTTAAGTTTCACTGTCTATAAACATGTCGTCTTAATTTGTTTGAACTGGTAAGAATCAGCGTTTGGATGTTAAAAACAGCGCAATGGGTGTGATAAATAATATTTTATAGTAGACGGGCTGGTCTACAAGAGAAATGCTCGTGTGATTTGGCCAGCGCTTTCTTCGTTAACTGGATGATGTTTTGCCACTGAGAATCATTAATTGAAGAAGGTTCATTGGAAGACATGGGAAGTACAGTACAGCTCAAAGGTAAGCGTCCACGTTAACGCGCTTCAAACGAGTTAGTTAGATATGCGTTAACGCGAGTCCGTTTATCTAACGCGCGCGCTTGAAGCACAACTCATTAGTATGTATGAGCTGGCGTATTGTTCTTGGTTCATTGTTCGATAACACGGCAACTTTTGTCATTTTTCAAAGCTCCAATAAAGAAATACAGTTCAGTCTAAATCAGGAAAATCGAAGATCCGATTTCCAAGTAAACCATGATATTTTCATCAAGCGACTGCATTTACAAAACAAACTACCGAAGTATTAAACCGGTGAGAAAGCGACTATAAAAAATTGTCCGGCGGCTTGCGTAAATGAACGTCGCGACGTACTTAACTGTTCATAATTGTGATGCCATCGATTCTTTTATAGTTTATGAAGTAGGCCCTTTTTGCATACGGCTACCATGTTTTCAAGGATTTCAAGTACATTTCATAAAGAGTCGAAATGGCCGCACCAAATGTAAACAACGCCGCCAAATTTTCCGCGCAAATTTGCATAGATTTGAAGTGATAAATGAAGAGCGCGTGGTGTGTTATTTGATACGTGGCAAAACTCGAGTATTTCATACTGATTATAGTTTTTCTCTTAAAGTAAGGAGTTTGTTGCTTGTTTGGTCACTTTGGTGTAATTTGTTCACATATAAATGTTTGTTTTACCGAGAGCTTCGACCCGATGTTTCAATGAATCATCGTCTCATTCTATAATTTTATGGCATCGATTCCCTTTATTTCAAGCCAAATTCAAACTATGAAACAAACTACGTCTACAAGAATCAAGATAATTTTTGCCGCTACATAAAAGCAAAAATAATACAGCGCTCTGTTTGAACAACCGCAAGCTTTGTTGTGTTCAAAGAGACGCCGTTCGCTGTCTTCTGTTGTCACAAAGCGCTAACGAGCAATGCTTACCATGCGCTATTTTTGGCCGAAGAGTGAAGATCATCTCGGCGACGTTTCTATCCAAATTATACACGTATTTCACTTCGGATATTTCCTTGAACTTTTACTAGTGTTCCATCGAACGTTTATCAATTTATTTATTTCAAAGGCGAGGAGCGATTTTCAAAGTTAGCGTTTCCGTCCTCGTGGTTGATAAGCGGTTTTGTCGAATCTTGTTCGATCAATCGCGCCAGCCTTGAATTCCTTACGCTTGCCAAGCGGCTACTGGCTAGCGACTACACTATTCGCCTACTTGTACACTGTGCATTTTCGTCGAAACAGGGATTTCTTCGACCGCTCTTAGGATTAAATTTTACAATGTAACTCCTCCAAATTGGAAACACAAATGTGTGTAATTCGTTATGGTATGCAAATTTTCAGTTCCCACGGGGTAGGTACATTTCACTGACCCCCAGTCCATGGACTACCATGATGGACTACCGAAATGGACTACCTATATGGACTGCTAAATGGACTACCTATATGGACTGCTAAATGGACTACCTATATGGACTGCTAAATGGACTACCAAAAATGGACTACCCTTAATTACCTACCTTGAAAAAAAAAAAAAAAAAGTAAAGTTTGGTTGTTTTCATCGATTGATCGTGATCTCCACCATCTTGTAATTTTTTAAATGCTGCTGGTCAGCTGTTCTGCAGGCGTATTCATTCCTCTCGTGTGATGGCTGACACGCTGGATGGTCAGTACAAATTTGAATTTATAACCGTTTGTTATAAATAGGGTAGGGAAAATCACAGATATTTTGGTCTTTAAGTGCCCCTAACACCGAAATATTTTTTTTCGCTAAATTTAATCTTTACACCTATTCAAAACACAATGCGCCATTAATTTTTTTTAACCAAATATCGACTTTTTACAGGCTGTAAAAGTTACGACATCTAGCCGTCATCTGTCACACGATCAAGCTAGTAAGGAGCGTGGGTCTTTTCCCCAGTTAAAGTCACAAACTGATCATCGCGCTACGTCTTTGTAAACATGCATAAATAATAGTCAACTGGGGAATAGACCCACGCCCCAGCTGACTTGGTCGTGTACCAAATGATGCACAGTTTATCGTAAGCCCCATAAAAAACTCTGAAGGCTGAAAATAAATTCTACATGTTTTTGGAATATGTACAAAGTACTATAATAGCGGGGAAAAATAACTATTCTTGGGGCTAGGTGCACTTTAAATAAGGTAAGGCTTTTGGGAAGCAGGCTGCACCCCCACCCAATTTTTCAGGGAGTACCCCCCCTGGGCCTGGTCATGTGATCTGTTTTTGAGTTGTATCTTCTTCTGTCACTTACCATTTTGAGCATCATGACAGCCAGGTAAGGAATCACCTGGAAGATTATAAATCAAATTTTTACTCCAGCTGCAGCCTGTCAGCAATCATGCACGACGAGTGAATGCGCCTGCAGAAAAGCTGACCAGCAGCATTTAAAAAATAACAAGATGGTGGAGATCACGATCAATCGATGAAAACAACCAAACTTTACTTTTTTTTTTTTTTCAAGGTAGGTAATTAAGGGTAGTCCATTTTTGGTAGTCCATTTAGCAGTCCATATAGGTAGTCCATTTAGCAGTCCATATAGGTAGTCCATTTAGCAGTCCATATAGGTAGTCCATTTCGGTAGTCCATCATGGTAGTCCATGGACTGGGGGTCAGTGAAATGTACCGACCCGTTCCCACGCGCGTTATCTGTCAAGTCTATTTTTAATTCAATGTTTACTTTGCGCTATTTTTGGCCGAAGAGTGAAGATCATCTCGGCGACGTTTCTATCCAAATTATACACGTATTTCACTTCGGATGTTTCCTTGAAGTTTTACTAGTATTCCATCGAACGTTTATCAATTTATTTATTTCAAAGGCGAGGAACGATTTTCGAAGTTAGCGTTTCCGTCCTCGTGATTGATGAGCGGTTTTGTCGAATCTTGTTCGATCAATCGCGCCAGCCTTGAATTCCTTACGCTTGCCAAGCGCCTACTGGCTAGCGACTACACTATTCGCCTACTTGTACACTGTGCATTTTCGTCGAAAAATTAGCCGCTTTGAAACGGATGCCCGGCGAATACGGAGATCTGTTTACGACAAAATAACTCTTAGCCAAAGTCATCAGTGAAAGCTCATTCAATGTGTGAGCGTTGAAAACGCCAAAGTCATCAGTGAAATTAGCTCATTCAATGTTTGAGCGTTGAAAACGCTATTATGTTTCGAGGTTTGAAAAGTCTGGCCAAACAAGGGATACATCTGTTAACGTCAGAGTTTGTTTTGGAACTGGCACGAATTAAGCGAATGTTGTCGTCGAATAAACATGAAGAGAAATACAATTGTAGCATTTCCAGTCCTATTTCTGGCCGCAGTTTGCTTATTTTGGCTTATTTCTTTTGTTTGTGGAAACAATGTTGGACAAAGGAAACTCAAGCACTGAATAACAAAAGCGAAAGCGCGCTTCAATAACGCGCTTTCAAACGCGTTAACGCATTGTTAACGCAAATGCGTTAACGCAAAAAACGTGCGTGTGTTTTGCGTGTGCGTTGGTCAAATACCTTTGAGCTGTACTGTAACAGTAAAACTATCAAAGCACTTTAGGGTTTTGTGTCAGCCAAGGAAAGATTTTGTGGGAAATGGCGCTATTATGCATAGCTCTGTTGCATTCCGAGTGATTACTGTCTGTGATTCCCGTTGACTGCTCTGAAAGATCAGGTGTGGACCTCTTTTTTGTCTTTTCTGCAGACATTTATGTTAAAAATACAAGATATTTTTGTTACTCGTCTTATTTCCCCACCTTCTCCAAGAATCTTCGAAGAAACATTCGTATTGTGCTTTGTTTTCTTGTAATGTTTTGTTGTTCTGTTGTTTCTAAACCTCGGTCAATTCCTGTTGACTGCTCTAAACGATCAGTTTGTACCCTTTATTTTCTTTTCTACGGGCATTTATGTCAAAATAAAAATACCTGTTTTTCTAGCTTAATCAGTACAAGCTATTTTTATTACTAGCCAGTCTTGTTTAATTTCTCCACCTTCTCCTTCTTTGAGCAAACATGTGCACTGTACTTTGTTCACTTGAGGTTTTTTTCTTTTTTAAACTGCTTTAAATTCCTTAACGCTTTCATCTGAAAGTAGTTAGGACTCAAGAATGTCTGTCTTTTTTTTGTTTTTTGTTTTTGTTGTTTTGCAAACATTTGCTATCGAAAACTCTTTGTTTTCTCAGCTGCTGCTCAATTGTTTTGGACACAAATTAAATTGGCCCAAGCAAAGCCATGCAAAGTTGCTCAGTGACAGTGCAGCTCTGATTTTAGGCTTAGCCTGGCTTAATACATGTACATGTAATTATACATGTATATATGGCCTTCAGCTTTTCTTTTATCAATCGCTACATAAGAGACTGGAATAGTATTCCACTGAACATCATGTATGCACCTTCTTTAAGCAATCCTATCTATTACATTATTTGTGTCAATTTTAAATCAGGTGTAACTTGTGAGTGACAGCGTCTGTAGATTGAGTGAGGTCAGATGGGTGATATGACAAGCAGACTATAATTATTTAATGTCAGTAAAAGAGAATGCTTTTGGAGCTCCACTTTTAGGCATGGCTAAATATATATATTATTATTAGGTCTGAAATCATGCACAAGATTACAAAATCAAAAGAGTGCAGAGCACGAGTTTGATTTGAAATCACAAGCATGATTTCAGACCAAAATTGGATGACACCAAGTTCTTTATTACAGTCTGTACACCTACTTTGAAAGCACACATTTTTTTTTGTCAATATTAATATTTATTTCTCCACTTCAGGAAAAGGTAACCAACTAGCCACAGACTAGTAAACATTACCTGTACATGTATGTTTTGGCTAGTGGATTTTGTGCTTCACTAGCCATTTTGGCTGGTGAAATGTCTATGCTCTGGAGGACCAGAGGGAAACCAAATGTGTATCACGAAAGGAAATTGGTCAGCTGTGATGAATAATTGTATAAGAAACTGTGAGACAATAACTTTAAATTGCTAAAAAGTGGACAAATGATTGATGTTTTCCTGTTTTTTTTCCTTACTAAAGCGCCCAAAGGTTCCCTAATTTGCTACTACTTTCAAGTGTAAAACATACATGTACCTACCATACATTGGTGTACAGTACATGTATGTCTAAAGTGTTGATAAATTGAGTTTATGGTATGTCAGTATTGTGGATGGGGAAAAAAGCTACTGAAACTGCTTGACAGGTTGAAAATAACATAACTAAGAAGTTGGGTTTGCAAATCTTGGAGATTTTTTCTTCATCCATATCAAGCATGATTGTGGTAATTGTTTCCCGTCCTCCCTGGCAAGACTAAGCAGGTCTTGCTGGTGGAAAAAATTGTTTTGGCTAGTGAATCAAACCTATCACTTGCCACTGGACTAGTACATGTAAGCTGAGAAGTTAGTCTTTAGCCCTGGGTAGTACCTTGAGTTCATTGAGAAACCATAAACATGCAATTACCAAGACAAGCAGAAATTTCCAAGCATCTAAGCAGTGCAATTCACAAAAGTTAAAGAATAAATAACGTTTTAGATCGCCAATCCTTGCTAGTAAAATGAACTGAGTGATAATTCTCCTCATTTTTGTTGTTTTAAGGAGGAAAAAGTCCGCCTGGGAATGATAAAAGTCCACTCTGATAAATTCTGCTGGAAGAGGACAGAAGAAGACAACACCCTGTGTGTCAAATTGGAAATGGGAGATTTTGGTGCTATTAGAGAGGTACAGAAATTCTAACAAATAATGTTCTTTTCTTCTTTTCTCTCTTTTAGTGGTAGTAAGTAGCAGTAGTAGTTATAATACAGTGTACATGTAGCTGTAGCAGAAGCAGTAACAGTGGCAGTAGCAGTATACATGTAGTAGTAGTAGTATTAGCCGTAACAGTGGCAGTATCAGTAGTAGTAATCGCAGCAACAGTGGCAGTAGGAGTATAACAGAACTAGCTTTAGCTGCATACCAGTGGCAGTAGTAATAGCAGTAGCATCAGCAGCTGCAGTAGTATAGTAGCAGATTTGGAAATTTTATTGTAGAATAAGTTGTTTCTTCTTGCATGTACATGTTATATTGGCTGCATGAGTAAGCAAATATTTCCTTGTTGCAAGAAATTGACTGATGTGTGAACATTGCACTTGCACAGCTTGAGAGAAAAAAGATCGAGGAGATGAGACTCCCGGAAAAAGTTACTTACATCCTGCCATCTTGTGATGCATCTGCCATGAAAGTTGTAGCAAAGCTGTGGAGTGGAAGCCCTGTTGGTGAAACCCTTTTGGAAACAGAACAGCTGAACGTCAAACTTTCTTTGGTATGTCATTTTTAGTAATTATTGTAGGTTTTTCTTGTATAAAATGAAACTATGCCTAAGTTCCGTACCATTTTGGCTAAGGCGAGGTCCAGAAGGCATCCCTAAACAGCTGTACACTGTACATTGTACCTGTGGTCCTTGAGAAGTGCAACGAGTGCCTCTGAAGTTTTGTCCTTAAAGGCATACTTGCTTTTGCTTTCAATGAATTATAGACATTGTAAAGAAAAAACAATTACCAATTAACCAAGAGAAGACAGAAAGAACATTGCTACACTGTACCTCACAGCAAATTTGTTCATGGGTGAGTTTGGCCTCCGTCAAACGTTTGTGTCGGCTTGTGTCGGCTTGAAAAATAAGTTTTAAAAATAGAATGATGCTGTGGCAATGTGTTCAAGATTTTGCTTTCTTCTACTCTGTTTCTTGTAAACGAAAATAATTTTGTAAAAAATCCATTTTTTAACCTTTCCTCCAGCTTAAACCGACCATGAAAGCAAAATAAGATTCTGACATTTGATCTGGTGTCGCAATTTAGGCATTATTGTTTCTGCACTTGTTGGTCGACAAATGTGCCCTAGTGTTCCTTTGAAAGCCCCCTTCTTTAACTTTAAATTCTGACCTTTCTCGTGGTTTTCCCTGTCATTCACTCTTGTTTTTATCCTGTATTTGCTTTAATTTACTAATAGCAAGCACAAATATTTTGTCTTTTCCAGATCCCTCATTGTGAAACCAGGGCAGCCGTTGAACATGAGCACGTGACCGTAAACCAACCAGGAGAGCGAAGTTTGGTACCTGAGGAACGTACTCTCTCGTGAAATACTATTTTTACGAGGCATTCTAGTCTGTTCTTCAGACGGTCCGAGGTACACTGTAGTCCGTTCTCCCTTCCAGCAGGCACCCTTGGACCATCTGAGCCTTTGCGTTATTAGGGAGTTTGAGCAACGACGATAGCAATGACAACCAAAAGGTCGATTCAAAATAATTATGAATTCACGGCATCGTCACTTCTTATCGAGTTTCAACTCAACATGTACAATTTGAGCAAACTACCCAGGGATTAAATGGGTAGGAGCGACGTTGAAGAAGAGAAAAAAATTCACCATCGTGAGCTAACGTTCTCCACAAGTGACTCAGGGCAAAGGAATGTGCCAAAAACGCAAAGCAGATGCGTCCTGCGACTGTATTTGGTTATTAAACCTATAGTTTTGTGACGTTCCATTGGCATCATCGTACTCGTAAGCTCCCTAATTCCTGCGTATGTGACAACAAAATATGACACTACCAGGGTTTATTCTAGAGCGCGGCCTTGCGGGATTTCCCGGCGCAATTTGGAAAAAAAATGCCGCATAAAATCTACGTTGCCGCATCAAACGGGGCGCAAAAAGTAGACCCAAGGAAAAGTACTGTTTTTTAAAATGAATTCGAAAACATCACTGACAACAGTACTGATTTGACGGCCGCGCTATAAATTTACTTTGAACTTTTATAGCCTCATACTGTCTCATTTCTCGGTTTTCACCGTCACGCCATCAAAAATAAAAAAGCAAACCATTCAATATAGAAAGTCTACAATCTGGGAAATGAAAGAAGATAGATAATATACAAAAACCTTGCCAAGAATCAGATCTGTGCAGTATTTCATATGTGAGGCGTTCGGAAAACGTCAATTTCAATAAACGTTCGTTTTCTCACGGAACAGTCTGTACCAATAAGTTCAAATACCTTTTGGGGGACCCCCTTTCTTGAAAAAGGGCCCCCTAAAATTACAGAAGGGGGCCCATTTGACCCTCATTGAGCAATTTCTAGAATAAACCCTGCACTACTGAATAGAAGTAAGACTAAGGTGGCAATATCGCATTCGAACCTTTGCCTGACGGCTAGACCGCCATTTTTTGAAAGCTCGAGGCTTTTCCATGTTGGAAAAAAAAGAGAAAAGAAAAAGGGAGACAATTACGAGAGTAAAAGTACGAGACTTCGTGATCCGTGGAAGTTGGCGACATATTTGGGACACAATCCTTTCTAAATATACTATTGGCAAACCCTCGAAATGAATGTGCAGTGGTACGTTTCACAGTGAACTGACGAGCGTTTGCAGAAACATGGACCAAAGAAGGATAACGGGAAAGGAAAAAGAAGGGAGACAACATGTGCTTTTGTACAAAGTGACACCAGTTTAACTTTAACTGGACTGATCACTATTTTTAATTATTATGCGTATTTCGCCAACTGTATCCCAAAGTTTTCAGTTAATAATCCGGCTGCCTGTTAATAAATATAAAATGTGCGTATATAATAATGTAGACGTGACGATAGTTCTCCTTATGAAACGCCCTTTAGGTTTATTTAGATCTAGGTTTCATTTTCGCTGCACTTATCTTTGTTAGGCCCATCGGGGACAGCTCTTACAAGGGATAAGAACTTTAAATGGAACTGTATAACACAAATGCAGGATCCCGCTCAGCATGTTAAAGTTCAGCAATGTCATGTAATGTGATACGATGCAGTGCAAATTAATGTGGTGTCATGTGATATGATGTTGTGTGATTTGGTGTGGTGTGATGTAAGGTAATGTAATGTGATGTGTTGTAATATACATGTATCTTGGTATTTCCAGTTAAACGATGGGTTATTGAATTAGGTGCACTTTTTAACATAACACTTCAAATGTATATGCATGTAAATATGATCTCAGTTGCTTGTTGGAATTTATATGGTATCCCGGAATGAAGGACCCGTCGTGGCCGCATGCTTAGTAACAATAACTTAGATATACATATCACAAATCTCCAATTTCCTTTATTTCTCAGTTAACTGGCTTTCTTGACTTCCTCCAGTGTAGGTAGTGCCATTAAGATTCCAATAAGCGATTCAATTTTTCCTAGTACACTGACTTTGTAAATCTGTAATATATTTACAAGCAAGATTAGATTTTATATGGCTTCTAATGCACCAAGTCAAGACTGATAGAATTAATCAATCTTCACAGGTTCAAAAATATAGAATAAATCAACAAACAAGAAATATTAAAACATTATTTGGTGTAAATACTGTTTCAGGGACGCTTAGTGCAAGAGGCATTTTGGAAAATTCATTAGCTATGCCATGCTGATGAGGCCTAACAAGGCCGAAACAGCTGTCCATGGCTGCTAATGCTTGGGCTCAATCTTTGCTTTGGTAGATTTAAGGGGTAATGCCCGCTACCTTGTGGCCTTAGTGCCTTTTGAGTGGCTTCAGCTTACTTGATCACATTAATTTGTGAAGTATACTTGTCACTCCAGCCACATCCCACAAGCTTTACGTTTCATTGCTAATAAACATATCACCTAGTACTTAAAAACTGAGAATTATAAATTGCGGACATCGTTGAAAAATCATATTTGAATGCTAAAAAAAAAACTAAGTTAAGCAAATTCTAATATACAATAACGGAATAAAAACTATTTAAGGCAGTGGCCTGATTAGCTTCCAGTATGCCCTTACAGTATCCCCCCGTCCCCTCCCCCCTCCCCAACATCCTGCTTCGCATTATTTTCATTTCCGTTCAAACATCCAGCTCAGGTGATGTCTCACAGTAAGACTGCTACTCACTGTTTGACAGAAAAAAAATTGTTTGGCTTTAAACTGTAAAAGCTGTCTAATGTTATTCAGCAATGACAAAAAGGCTGTTTCTTTTTGTACCAAACTGGACTGTGACACCAAACACACACCACAACCAGTTTACAAATTAAAAATCACTCTTCTTGTAGCAACCCCTAGAAATACTCATACATGTGAGCTCATATATTACTTTGCTCTTTGAAATATTTTGCTAACAAAACTCAAATTTTCATGGTGCAAAATTTCGCCAATATTTGAGGCCTGAACTCCCCTTACATTTTAGATATGAAAAACCACTAAAAAAACACCATTTAGTAATGGACAAAAAATATGTGGAAACGTGTTTCAATGCAAGGGCACCGGACCCCGCGGAAAGGGCGAAAAAACTATGCTGATAAAACAGACTAGAAAACCTGTCTAGAACAAAACTTAGCGAAAAAAATTCATACAAATGTCTCTACTTCGGAAAGTGCGTCCCGCACACCAGGCAAAGTCTCTAATTTTCACGATTTTCATAAGCTTTTTATTTACCTCCGGTCTGTTCAAATGAACAGCTTCGATCAAGGCTCGTCAGGTTACCATTTTCGAGATTTTCTTTCATGTGTTGGAAACAATTTTTTTCCAATGAATAAATTTTAAACCCTTACTCTTTTCAAAAGTGAGCTATCTCTAGATAATCGGAAGCGAATCACCGAGAACGGTGGATTTACCCTTCAACTCTAGCGCCTCCTTCTCGACAGAGATCCGCCCGTTTTTCAGAGTGCGGACGTAAGAGGTAACAAAGCTTCGCGGGAAGACTAACCCTAAAAATAGCGTTGAGGTGTAAATAGGCTGTTGCTCATATTCAGAGACTCCGGGATGATTCGCTTGGGGTCATTCAAGTGTTGCATGCATGCTCACTAGTTTAGCTTTAATAACTGAACACTAAATCCGAATATCGCCGCTCGTTTTTTGCGGCTCTTTGCTCTGCGCGCCTACAATACCGCCAGCTATGCAGTCTAATGCTAAAACAAAGGAACACCGCAAAAGACACAAAACTGCAGATTTTCGATGTGAAAACCAATAAACCGATAAACCACAGAATTCTTGCTATTAACTTGTTATCACTGTTAAACGTCTTGAATGTAAACTTATACCTCAAGACTATTTGAAAGATATCGCAGTCCTTTGGGGCCTAAAGCCGGACACAACAAAGTTTGTTCTTCAACTGAATTTCTGTTTTCTAATTGCCAGGCATTACATATGGTGCTGCAAAACCAATAACAAGATCCCTCAGCTAAATATGTTTTTGCTGGTCCTCAAGTCCCAATTTAAAATTGAATCCTGTAAACAAGCCCCTACTTCGAAGAAGTGGGATCCCTTAGAGTCGCTCGTCAACAATGATTGTTTGTTTCTCTGACAAGCCGTTAACAAATTAGTATGCATTTCCCAATTGACCTCCTTGCTTTTGAGATGCTATTGTTTTACAGCATTCATTAATTTTCTTCTAATTTCATTCTTGGCACTGCTCACTACTGAGTTTTTGTTTTTCACATTTACTAAATGAGAAGTGTGTCCTGCTAAAACCTCTCATCTGCCAGGTTATTACTTTACCACCATTTCCTTAAGTGTATATGTTTACTATCTTGACTATTATTATTATTTTATTGATTGATTGATTTTTTGCTATTTTTTTTTTTATTGTGTTTGTAACTGTAATTAGTGTATTGTAATAGATTATGTAATGTTGTAAGGTTTGTTGATTTGTCGAATAAAGTTTATTATTAAAAAAAAACTTATGATAAAGATCGATTTAGAAAAACGTTTCAAAAGGAAAATTAACGATAAAAACGTTAAATGACGTTTCGACGACCTCTTGTCATCATCGTCGAATGAGGATACATTAACTTAATTGACACTACATATAATACAGAAATAGGTGTGTATGTGAATGATAAGAATGTGAATAATGAAATAATATCGCGAGAGTCTAGTGTTCACAGAAAGAGTTTCGCGCGAATAGAGTCACGTTGGGTATAGCTTCGGTCTTTTCTTCTTAATCAAGAGCATTTCAAAAATTAAACACTCTAGTTTGCTCCGGCATTTCTTAAGAATTTTAAAATTCTCAGGCAGGTTCGACGGCCTTAAATTATGCTCGTCCTCGAAGTGTTTCCCGATTACAGAATGTTTATGCTCCTCAACACGCTGATCGAGGTGGCGGCACATGTAACCGACATTATTTGTATCACACAAATCACATTTGAATTCGTAGACTACGCACTGCTGATTGACTAAGGGAGGCTATAATTCCGTAACTCTTAGCTCGTCAATGATCTCTCTACTGATAAAAATTGGTTGTCACGAAGTCGTCTGCGAACCACGTCGGCAGATTATTGATCTTTGAAAGGGATAGTGATCCGTAGGGGGCTGTCCGATGGCGTATGACTCGGTTCTGGAGGGCGCTGAAAGCTGTTGATAGTTGCGTCGATGAGCTTCTCAGGATATTTCAATTTCAAAAATATCCCTTTCAAGTTCTTACATTCGTGGGAAAAGAAGTCTGGTGTTGATGACAAACGTTTTGCATGATCTAACATAGTTCTTAAAAGTGATCGTTTATACCTGCTATCAACGTGACTTTGGTAGTGTAGAATAAGGGCTTCTTCTACACTACCAAAGTCCTCTACATACCTGCTCATCGATTTGCAACGCTGACGGGTCCAAGTCTTTTTGGAGTGGCCTGATGTAGGCCAGTGCCTGGCCAAGTCCGGCGCTGTCCCGGAGGAATGGCACAGAATATCCCCCGGCAGGAGGAGTGATCAAAGAAACAGTTGGAGCTAGGTGATCCACTCCTTAGGATCTCGAAACCACCACCTTGATTTAGTTTGGGGTACAGTCTCTTAAATTTAGTTTTGACATTGATGGAACAAGCTTTGCAGAGCAGAGCACCATTTTGCAATGCTATTTTTTTGTGCACGTGAAGGCACACAGGTAGCTGTTGTCGATCCGAGGCAAAAGAATTAATGTGTCCATGTCTCTTTCATGTGTCCATGTTCTGTCGCTTCGGCAATTTCCGTTGTGTCCTAAATTCCGTTCTGTCGCTTCAATTTCTGTTCTGTTGCTCCAATCTCTGTTCTATTGCTTCAATTTCTGTTTTCAAATGAAGAATGATCCTCGCAGTTGTGAACGCAATTTATGCAATTGCGAAAAGAAGCCTGAAAAAAATTCAGGACTTCAACGGGGTTTGAACCCGGAATATATGAACCCACAATTGACCTGCTCCCAACGTCAGTGGCTTCATAGCTCAGTTGGTTAGAGCATCGCACCGGTAATCGCGAGGTCACGGGTTCAAACCCCGTTGAAGTCCTGAATTTTTTTTCAGGTGTGTTGTCTGTAATTTCTTCTTTTTTTGAACCCTTTCCCGTTTCATTCGTTGCTCGCTATTAGTCAGTATCGTCCTTTCCGGTTTGAAATTGAAAGAATTCCATAGAAAACTATTTAGAGCCGAGAGATGTTACAAAATAATGTTTTAATTTACTCAACGGAAATTATTTGCTTTTAATAGAAACAGATACCACGAATTCACCTCAGCTACTCAGCTGCGTTTTATTCACTTCGGTTACAAGCTGATTGTACAAGTTAAACAGTGTACCAGCATAGTTACTGAAACATATCCTCAAGCGAGGTGGTTAATTAATCCAACGAAAAAGGGACTTAGCTAATGAAACTACTCTTCAAGGATATTTCTTATCACGGTGTGAAAACTCGCATCCATAAAAATACTTAAACGGTGTTGATCATCTAACGATATATATCCGTTTCAGACGTCGACTTAATTATACCTGCACCTGACGAGTACAAATATAAAAGATTAATTGTAACAAAAATGCAATACTTCCTTTAAATGACGTTGGAATGACATTTGTAACTATCAGAAAAATGCAGTTTCTTGTCCTTCATTACAAGGCGTCTTCATCTTGTAACAGGAGCCTGGCGGTTTATCCTTGAAGCTGTTAGCAGAGAAAAGTGAAGTGAATTGAAGTAATTAAAAAGCAATTGAAACAGCAATAAACAACAACAACAAAGACAAAAACAAAAAAAACCAAGCCTTCATCTTTGGCAGTTTCCCTTTGCCATCGAGCGTTCGGTTAATGTGTCAAATTGCGTTGTCTACGAATGTGCTCTCGTGGTGAAGAGTGAACATGAATACACCGCAGCTCAATCAAAATGCATAGAAACATGAAATCTTCTTGTTCTATAAATTTACATAAATTTCTTATCTCGAAAATATAAACAATATAGATTTTCTTACTTTTCATTATTAATACCAGCCAAACTACTTTAATGCTCGCTCCACGGACGACATTTTGTGGCATCTTTCCTTCATCGCGCTCCTGGGTAATATAACCGAGGTGATCTTCGCGATGTTCATTCCACGTCCGGTTATTCGGCTTACCATGGGCGTCTGAAGTGAAATTAACACAGATTAGCTAAGTTGTCTAAAGATATCCTTGTTAGTGAAGATATTGCGTGTCAATACTGCTAACAAGTTTCCCTGGGGTGGATTTAGGATAATCTATTGACCAATGCTTTTGTTGGTATTTAAGCCAGTTATGCTTGTGTAGCGATTGCCAAATGCCATCATGACAACCATGATGTCCCCAGTGAAGTTCTTAAAACTAGTCCTGTTGGCTATGATACAATTCATTGTGTTAAACCTCAACAACACTTTGTTAAAACATCCAACTTGCTAAGTTTCTTACTTTAGCAGTAAATGAGTTAATTTTACTTCATTACTTCTGGGGTAAGCATATTCCATATAACATAACCGCCAAATACGGCAAGAGGATGGGAGAGGTTTTAAACTTTTGCGAAAAAAGTGCGCGTCTTAACGTTAAATGTTACAAATCTGTCCATTTCTTGCCACTTTAATAACGTACATATAAGAAATTCATCCCAGGCAAGCACTTACACAAAACAACTAAAATGTGTAATAGTGTGGTAGGTATTTGCCAACAACACTGAATAATTTGATCGTCAAAACTAACTGATCGAATTAGTTTCTCTTCTTATACTGATGACTGGAAAACATTTGAGGTTTAAATTGTATCGTTCCTTTAGACAAGCAAATTTGTAAATAAATAAAGAGAAACCTCTAGAAGCTTTCTTTTGTTTAACTCCAAGCTCGACAACACTCATGTCCAAGTGTAATGCAAAATGGCGCGGAATATCGCCTATTACTATTCAACATGTTGTGACAATGTCCAACTATGGTCATAGCGCGCTCAATATTCGTCTTGCGTACAGATATCCTGAGATATGCGTAATTTTGTGTGTCGCGAAGAAAAATGACGGCTTTTCCAGTTTTTTTATTTTGCAATGAACAAGGACACTTGTGGTTTGTCATTAATGTGTTGAATAATAAAACAATTGTCCTGCTCAATCTCGCGGAATTGCCTGATTTTAGGCAACTCGTCCTAAGTACCATGGGATATTCCGTGTGATTTCGCAGGGAAATTGTTAAATGCTTAGCAAACGAGGTCATAGGCCGAGTTTGCTAAAATCGGAGGATACTCCGCAAGATTGACGAGGATAATTGTTTTATTACTCAACACATTGAATAAAGCACAGTTTGCTGATTTTATCACTGAAAAGATGTAACATCCCCCAGTTTTCTTCCACACGAAATTCGCAGGATATCTATCGAGTATTTACGACAAATATCGAGTAAGTCATTGTTTCTTCCGCGTCTCGATTATTGCAGCGCTGTATGGGGGCTGTATCGGTAATGGCCTCAGCCAAAATCTAGAAAAACTACAAGAAAAGGGCTGCACACATAATACCAGGGTCTGGTTGGAATCAGGGTCTGATTCTTCGTGCCCTTAAATGGAAAAGCCTCTCTGACAGACGTGCAAAACAACTGATATCTTTAATGCTCACAACAGTAAATAGCCTTTTACCCAAATACCTTTCTTATAAATTCGCCAGCGTTAATACCATCCACAGACATAATCTTCGGCGTGCCCAACATAACCTGTTTATTCTGCGGCCGAACACTGAGGTCTTAAAAAAGAGATTTCGTTTTAGGGGCGCAGTAACATGGGACAGTCTGTCTGCGGAGGCTCAGCAGGCCACTTCTTTAAATAGTTTTTATTCCGCTATTGTATATTAGAAATTTCTTAACTTAGTTTAGTCTTTTTTAGCACTTAATATAAGATATTTTCTCAGCTTTTAAGTACTAGGCAATGTATTTATTAGAGGCATAATGTCCTTATTTGGTATTTATTACTGGATTTGTGTGACCTATCGACATGGCTCTTTAAATATTCTTGAGTAACGCACCCTCTTCATTGTTGTATTTTCAGTCCTGTTTTCTCAGTGACTTCTAAAACGATGTGTGGCGTTAAACTTCATGACAGTAAAAATCAGGGTTTGCTTCAAAAAAGTATGCCAAACTATCCAAATTGTTTTCGCCGGATCGCCTTTGTTTCTGAAACCCTGCCCTTTTGAGGGGATGGACGCCGAAAGGCTATACCGCGGACCCCTAATTTTTCCAAGCAAATATTATTGCTGGCTATGACTGTATCACGAGCTGAATGTTTGTCCCGTTTCTAACTACCAATCTGTTATATATTTACTGACAAGTATATTCCTTCTTATTTGTATTTATTGTGTCGATTTCCTGCCTCAGGAAAAGATTTCTCTAACATACATTGCTTAAATACTATGCATATTGATCGGCCCTATCGGCGACGCCATCATCTTGATGACCACAAGCTAGAAATTGTCCAGGTGCTTTATCTAAAAGACGAAAAGGCTAAAAATGTAGGACAAACACACCAGGAAATATTTATTTATAACAAATCGGCTCGCAAAAGGAGGCTCGCGGCTCCGGCTCGCAGACTCGCAGATCAGTTACACTCAGGTTATGTTAACATTTCAAGTTAACAACTAGTCCGCGACCTCTTGCGTTTCTTGCCACCTCACCCTTTCCTCGTTGTCCCCGGTGTACCTCTGCTGTTTACAAATAACAGCTCCAGATTTGGCCATTAGTAGAGTTGTTTCTTCATCCACTGAGACTGAAGCACAAATTGTACTACAAATAGAACTTCTAACTGTTTCTTCTTGTATTGTTTCCCTAGAGTATTCTACTGAAACAGAATAGCACTACACTCGCTCTATTTTAACCGCTAAAAACACTGTTACTTCGTTGAATGCGCAGTACCTCAAAACGTTGGTGAAAGCAATTGCTTTCTATGTCCGCATAAAAGTGATGGAGCGTACAGTTGCATGGATGGGAATTCTGACGACTCGATCCAAGCCAAACGGGAATTCCGGTCTAAAAGTGTTATCGACAGACTTGCAGTCTAGTGCCAATGAGGATAGAACTTTAGGCGGGCCGTACGCTTGATTATATCAACCCGACAATGTGTTAATAGCCTTCTTTTTCTGCCATCAGTAAACCAGGATTATGGAGACTCTTAAGCATCAGTATGAGAAAATTTTGGCCTCTACAAAATGTTTTATTTAAACGTCATTATTCTCCTGGCTGCATTACGAAAACGTTCCTCGTCTAAAGAGAAAAATATAAGCCAATCCCAAGATCACTACCAGGCGTTTGGGATATTGACTCGGCATTGATAGCTTAATATTAATATGTCTCTCTCGGAAGTGAGTAGCCGAGGACATTCTTAAATTCAAGCTTAACAGCAAGGCCGTGTAACAAATTAAAGCTCTTTTGATAAATCGCTTTGTTCGTTCGCTGCTTTTATTCAAGGTAGAGAAGGGTACAACAAATTCATTCATTCATCCCAGTGGTAGAGTTCTTACCAATTTGCCGTTCACTCCAGTTAGCAGGAACCAAAACATCCATGACTACCAGGAAGGCGAGAAGGAATCCTGGCGACATAACTTTTGTCCCTTGAAAAACCAGAGTAGAACAAGAATTAATCTCTCTAAATCGATAGGTCAGCCCACGACAGAGTTGAAATGAAGTCGTTTCAAGAGACAAACACGAATCGACTGGCGATTGTCATCGAATTGACAAGAAAGGAGTTAAAGCACTCGGAAAAAAAGACTGTAAAAAAAATTAAATAAATTAATTAATTAAGAAAAAATAAATAAATTAATTAATTAAGAAAACAAAACAAAACAAAACAAAACAACAAAAAAAAAACAAAACAAAACAAAACAAAACAAAACAAAACAAAACAAAACAAAACAAACAAACAGAAAAGAACACACTCTTGCCAGCAAGTAACAACACGGTCTACACATGCAAAAGCAACATGAAACTGGAACGCGGAATTTCATATCATTCATCTCAGAATTTCCGTCTTTAATTTTGGGAAAAAAAGAGAGCTTAGTTGTACCAACTTTATATAACCGGTGTTTGCTCCCCGAAAGTACCGACTCTCCGAAAGTAGAGAGCCCAAAATGCTTCTAATTCCGAAAGTGACGAGGGTCATTACTTTCGGAATGTTACGATCTTTAGTCTTATTCAGTGTAATATAAATACATCTCTCTTTGAAACAACCTAACATGTAAATTAATTGACAAGGGCCCTGGATTTCTAAATTATTAAGAACATCCTGGTTCGGCACGCTTACTTAGCTAATTCACATAATTATTCTCTAGATCCAAGATGTTCCCTACTTAAAGAAATAAATTAATAAACGCAAACACGGATGCTGCTGATAATGACATACATTACAAATGCACACATGAGATAACCAAATGCTCTACGATAATGGTAGAGGAAAGAACTCACTTTCACAAGAAGGCTCCCAAGCATCGCTCTGACGAAGCCAATCATGAATAAACGCACGCACGATTCGTTCAAAACCAAAGAACAACAGGATTACCAACAAAGCTAGTGAGTGAGAGTGTGACAGGTTACTCAACAACACAAAAATCAAAATTTCAGTATTTGCTACATTTGCTCCTCACTTTCCTTCTTACCTACTTTGCTTCCTACCTTTGTACCTAATTATTTACCTACTTATCTACATCCACCCACCTACCTACCTGCCTACTCACCTATCTTCCTTCCATCCTTCCTTCCTTCCTTCCTCCCTCCCTCCCTCCCTTCCTTCCTTCCTCCCTTCCTTCCTTCGTTCCTCCCTCCCTTTCTTCCTCCCTTCCTTCCTTCCTCCCTCCCTCCCTTCCTTCCTTCCTCCCTTCCTTCCTTCGTTCCTCCCTCCCTTTCTTCCTCCCTTCCTTCCTTCCTCTCTCTCCCTCCCTCTCTTCCTTCTTTCCTTCCTCCCTCCCTTCCTTCCTCCCTTCCTTCCTTCTTTCCTTCCTCCCTCCCTCCCTTCCTTTCTTCCTTCCTTCCTTCCTTCCTTCCTTCCTTTCTCCCTTCCTCCCTCCCTTCCTTCCTTCCTTCCTCCCTTCCTTCCTTCTTTCCTCTCTCCTTCCCTTTTGAATAGAAACGGCAATGAACAACAACAACAACAACAACAACAACAAGGTTTCATCTTTGGCAGTTTGTGAGTTGCATTTACAGTAACAGTACGTTGAAGAAAAACTTAAGAGACGTATAATAAATGTACAGTACACAAAAGCGCTAAGTTAGCTAGCTTGTTCCTCGTTTCTCTTTGCCATCTAAGGTTCGGTTAATCTCTGTCAAATTGCATTGTCTACAAATGTGCTCTCATGGTGAAGAGTGAACATGAATACACCGCAGTTCAATAAAAATGCATAGAAACATGAAATCTTCCTTTTCTATAAATTTACTCAAATTTCTGGATTTTCCTACTTTTCATTATTAACACCAGTTAATCTACTTTAATACCCGGTCCATGGACGACATTTTGTGGTATCTTTCCTTCATCGCGCTCCTGGGTAACATAACCGAGATGATCTTCGCGATGTTCATTCCATGTCCGGTTATTCGGCTTACCATGGGCGTCTGAAGTGAAATTAACACAGATTAGCTAAGTTGTCCAAAGATATCCTTGTTAGTGAAGATATTGCGTGTCAATACTGCTAACAAGTTTCCCTGGGGTAGATTTAGGATAATCTATTGACCAATGCTTTTGTTGGTATTTAAGCCAGTTATGCTTGTGTAGCGATTGCCAAATGCCCTCATGACAACCATGATGTCCCCAGTGAAGTTCTTAAAACTAGTCCTGTTGGCTATGATAGAATTCATTGTGTTAAACCTCAACAACACTTTGTTAAAACATCCAACTTGCTAAGTTTCTTACTTTATCAGTAAATGAGTTAATTTTACTTCATTACTTCTGGGGTAAGCATATTCCATATCACATAACCGCCAAATAAAGCAAGAGGATGGGAGAGGTTTTAAGCTTTTGCGAAAAAAGTGCGCGTCTTAACGTTAAATGTTACAAATCTGTCCATTTCTTGCCACTTTAAAAACGTACATATAAGAAATTCATCCCAGGCAAGCACTTAAAAAACAACTAAAATGTGTAATAGTGTGGTAGGTATTTGCCAACAACACTAAATAATTTGATCGTTAACACTAACTGATCGAATTAGTTTCTCTTCTTATACTGATGATTGGAAAACTATTCACCTCCGCGCAGCCGACGTGCGAGATTTTACAATTTCCGACCGCTTTTCGGTATATTGTTACACATAAAGTAATGTTTTGGTCCCCTAATTATTCAACTTGTGTGGTATATACTAAAACAATTATTCACCTCAGTGTCGGTGAAAGTGGTGGATATTTACCTCGGCTCGGTAAATAGCCACCACCATTCACCTCCACTTCGGTGAATAATTGTTAATTACTATTCAACATCCAAACATGGTCACAGCACGCTCAATATTCGTCGTGTGTACTCAACAGAAGTCCTGCGAAATACGTTATTTTGTGTGCCGCGAAGAAAAATGACGGCTTTTCCAGTTTTTTTTATTTATTTTGCAATTAACGAGGAAACTTGTGCTTTGTCATTAATGTGTTGAATAATAAAACAATTGTCCTGCTCAATCTCGAGGAATTGCCTGATTTTAGCCAACTCGTCCTAAGTACCATAGGATATTCCGCGTGATTTCGCAGGATAATTGTTGAATACTTAGCAAACGAGGTCATAGGCCGAGTTTACTAAAATCGGAGGATACTCCGCATGATTGAGAAGGATAATTGTTTTATTACTCAACACATTGAAATAAAGCACAGTTTGCTGATTTTATCACTGAAAAGATGTAACATCCCCCAGTTTTTTTCCACACGAAATTCGCAGGATATCTATCGAGTACTTACGACAAATATCGAGTAAGTCATTGTTTCTTCCGCGTCTCGATTATTGCAGCGCTGTGTGGGGGCTGTATCGGTAATGGCCTCAGCCAAAAATTAGAGAAACTACAAAAAAAGGGCTACACACATATTACCAGGGTCTGGTTGGGATGCCAAATCTGCCCAGATTCTTCGTGCCCTTAAATGGAAAAGCCTCGCTGATAGACGTGCAAAACAACTGATATCAGTAAATAGCCTTGTACCCGAATACCTCTCTGATAAATTTGCCAGCGTTAATACCATCCACAGACATAATCTTCGGCGTGCCCAACATAACCTGTTTATTCTGCGGCCGAACACTGAGGTCATCAAGAAGAGATTTCGTTTTAGGGGCGCAGTAACATGGGACAGTCTGTCAGCGGAGGCTAAGCAGGACACTTCTTTAAATAGTTTTTATTCCGCTATTGTATATTAGAAATTTCTTAACTTAGTTTAGTCTTTTTTAGCACTTAATATAAGATATTTTCTCAGCTTTTAAGTACTAGGCAATGTATTTATTAGAGGCATAATGTCCTTATTTGGTATTTATTACTGGATTTGTGTGACCTATCGACATGGCTCTTTAAATATTCTTGAGTAACGCACCCTCTTCATTGTTGTATTTTCAGTCCTGTTTTCTCAGTGACTTCTAAAACGCTGTGTGACGTTAAGCTTCATAAAGATAAATATCTTAAATAGAAATCAAGAAAAGTAGGGGGCCTAAAACAGACCCTTGTGGAACTCCAGTTACCGAGTTCTTCTTGGATGAAATATGGTCATTGTCAATATGCGTTGTTTGTGTTCGGTTAGCCAAATGCGACGAGAACCACTCGTGTGCAATACCTCTGATCCCATAATGGTGCAATTTATCAAGTAAAATAGTGTGATTGACAGTATCAAACGCTTTCTTCAAGTCGAGAAAAATGCCACATGTAAACATTTTCTTGTCCATATTTGTTTGTATCGTATTCACTATGTCCAAAATTGTATGCTGAGTGGAAAATTTTTCTCTAAAGCCATACTGGGCTTTATATAAAAGTTCATTATCTTCGATGTATGATTTCAATCGATAATACATAATTTTTACAAAAATTCTATTAAAGACGGAGAGAAGCGAAATAGGACGGTAGTTGCTGGGGTCTGTCTCATCGTCGTCTTTGTATACTGGGATAATTTTTGCATCAGTGTTTTAACTTGGAAGGATATTTTCCAGCTTGAACAGAGAGGTTGATGAGCTCAGCTAAGGGTGAAGAGAGTATGCTCTTTGCACATTTCAGAACGCGAATAGGGCACGAATATAGCCCATAAGCCTTGTTTGATGGTAGGTGCGAGATTTCTAGTTCAATGTCTGACGAAATGACCGGTTCAAAGAAAAAGGAATTGGTGAAATTAGTTTTTGTTAAGTATTCGTTATAGTGACAATTACTATCTGGTACATTTGCCGCTAATTTTTGGCCAACCGTAGAAAAGAAATCATTTAGCACATTCGGAAGTTCCGCTGGGTTACGCGTTACACCAATCCCATTCAGTCGTTTAAGGCCAACAATGGGTTTAGACTTTCTTTTGTTGCGGTTCATTACCTCGTTGATTCCAGTCCATGTTTTCTTCATATCGTTCATATGTTGTGTAAAATATGTGTGGTAATAAAGCTTCTTACTATGTCGAGTTAGGGTTGTAATTTTGTTTCTATAGAATTTGTATTTGTCGATATCCCCTGAGGCGAATAGAACGTTCTTAATCTTTATATCCTTGCACTAATTCAGAGTTAAAACCCTCTTCTGAGAACCTAGAGAAGTCACGCACCATAGTCTTTTTGGGGAGATTCTTTTCACAGGAGAATTCAGTCAAACAAAATTGAGAGTAGTGATCGCTTATGTCCGAGATTATGTTGCCACTTGTGATTTTCCCGCAATTTTTATTTACAAAAATATTGTCAATTAGCGTGGCCGAGCTGCTGTATACTCTAGTTGGTTTATCAATCGTTGGAATAAAGGAGTAGCTTTGTAAGGTGAGTAAAAACTCTTTAGTGAAATTGCATGTTTCGGCATTGAGGAGGTTTATGTTGAAATCGCCCATTATGTAAACTGTCTTGTCGGACTGACTAAATCTCTCGAGGGCTTCATCAAAATATGCCTGAAAGGTCTCTGGAGAGTTGTGCTGTCTGTAGATTATTCCACAGATAATACTGCTTTTCTTTTCAAAGAGAAACTCGACCCAGAGAGCTTGGAAGGCGTTGGTTGACGTTTTCTCTATCATCTTATACTTAAATTTGTCACTAATAAACATACCAACACCTCCAGCGGAAAGAGGTGACGGAACGAATTCAAATTCATAACCTGACAATTTTAGTTTCAGTTATTCCTATAAGTGATACTCCAGTTCGTTTAAAAGATGAGTTTCTAAGCTTTCAAAATTTCGTTTCAGGCTTCTAACATTGTTGTGAAATAAATAAAACTTCGGGATTCCATTTCTTGTATCATTCAAGCTATTTTTCATTACATGGAAACTATGCGGAGAATAATATTGGCATCATATTTTTAAATTAGGAAGGTTATAGTCGGGGTTGATATTGCTCTCTGTATTTAGGCTAAATAGGTCAAGATCGTGGAAACTAGTTAGCTTTTCAAGGTACTTCTTAGTTGGAAGGGGGCTAGGTATAATATTGTTGAATTGACCATGGATCGGGATAAAGTTTATACCATAATAAGGGAGTTCTTTGAGTAACAGTTTCGCTGTGTTACTAAAGTTTTTAGCAGACATTCATAAGATAGATTTCATATACTTATCGTAGAAGTTTTCGCAGATCTTCGACATCCTTGATCTTCAACACGCGGTAGTCCCGGTCTTTACGAAGGTAAACACATGAATTCTTGGCCCAACAAAATTCAAAGTGATGATTTGATTGGAATTTCTTCGCTTCAGAGAAGACAATCTGCATTTTTGGTGTAAGGTGGTCGAAGAGCCTGACAGAGGATAAAGAAACCTGGTCAGGCAGACCGAGGTTAACAGGATTTGATTTACAGGTATCCTTCCGGCGAGCCATTACTGTCTCCTTTGCTAACCTCCTCGTGAACTTGCATATGATAGGCTTCGGCAGATTCCCTGCACTTTTGTGTGGCACCCGATGCGCTATGTCTATGTCCTGTAATGTGATATCCGTCTTCATCTCGGCAAACAGTTTAGCACACAATTTACTCGTATCCATTGCAGTTTCCTGGCTATTGAGCTCGGGCACTCCGACAATCTTGATATTGTATTGATAGCTATACTCTTCCATGGCATCAATCGCTTTCCCTACCTCATGGACTTTCGCACTCACTTGGGCAAGACGAGCGCTTAACCGCTTGAGCTCTGCATCTGAACGACTCTGGACAGACTGGAAATCGCCGTGCTCGTTTGTGGTAGATCGGTGGCCTTTCTCAGTCTTTGCTGGTGCTGTCGCTGTTGCTGCTGCTCCTGTTGTTGACTCATCAAACTGAGTTTTGAGATTCTTGATCTCGTCAGAAAGAACGTCAATTTGAGCTTTGAACTCTTGATTCGTCTTCTTCAAAGATAAAGTAGAGTTAGCCGGCATTTAGGACTTGACAAAAAAAAAAAAGAAAACTAGAGAAATAAGTACACGAAAACGGTAAAAAAAGTTGAAGTTGAGACGGAGCTGCAAACTATGCATCCATCTTGGCCGCTCACCGCTGACCCGACTGTATCACGACTGTATCACGAGCTCAATTTTGTTTGTCCATTTTCTAACTACCAATCTGTTATATATTTACTGACAAGTATATTCCTTCTTATTTGTATTTATTGTGTCGATTTCCTGCCTCAGGAAAAGATTTCTCTAACATACATTGCTTAAATACTATGCATATTGATCGGCCCTATCGGCGACGCCATCATCTTGATGACCACAAGCTAGAAATTGTCCAGGTGCTTTATCTAAAAGACGAAAAGGCTAAAAATGTAGGACAAACACACCAGGAAATATTTATTTATAACAAATCGGCTCGCAAAAGGAGGCTCGCGGCTCCGGCTCGCAGACTCGCAGATCAGTTACACTCAGGTTATGTTAACATTTCAAGTTAACAACTAGTCCGCGACCTCTTGCGTTTCTTGCCACCTCACCCTTTCCTCGTTGTCCCCGGTGTACCTCTGCTGTTTACAAATAACAGCTCCAGATTTGGCCATTAGTAGAGTTGTTTCTTCATCCACTGAGACTGAAGCACAAATTGTACTACAAATAGAACTTCTAACTGTTTCTTCTTGTATTGTTTCCCTAGAGTATTCTACTGAAACAGAATAGCACTACACTCGCTCTATTTTAACCGCTAAAAACACTGTTACTTCGTTGAATGCGCAGTACCTCAAAACGTTGGTGAAAGCAATTGCTTTCTATGTCCGCATAAAAGTGATGGAGCGTACAGTTGCATGGATGGGAATTCTGACGACTCGATCCAAGCCAAACGGGAATTCCGGTCTAAAAGTGTTATCGACAGACTTGCAGTCTAGTGCCAATGAGGATAGAACTTTAGGCGGGCCGTACGCTTGATTATATCAACCCGACAATGTGTTAATAGCCTTCTTTTTCTGCCATCAGTAAACCAGGATTATGGAGACTCTTAAGCATCAGTATGAGAAAATTTTGGCCTCTACAAAATGTTTTATTTAAACGTCATTATTCTCCTGGCTGCATTACGAAAACGTTCCTCGTCTAAAGAGAAAAATATAAGCCAATCCCAAGATCACTACCAGGCGTTTGGGATATTGACTCGGCATTGATAGCTTAATATTAATATGTCTCTCTCGGAAGTGAGTAGCCGAGGACATTCTTAAATTCAAGCTTAACAGCAAGGCCGTGTAACAAATTAAAGCTCTTTTGATAAATCGCTTTGTTCGTTCGCTGCTTTTATTCAAGGTAGAGAAGGGTACAACAAATTCATTCATTCATCCCAGTAGTGGTAGAGTTCTTACCAATTTGCCGTTCACTCCAGTTAGCAGGAACCAAAACATCCATGACTACCAGGAAGGCGAGAAGGAATCCTGGCGACATAATTTTTGTCCCTTGAAAAACCAGAGTAGAACAAGAATTAATCTCTCTTAATCGATAGGTCAGCCCACGACAGAGTTAAATTGAGGTCGTTTCAAGAGACAAACACGAATCGACTGGCGATTGTCATCGAATTGGCAACAGTCATCTCGATCTTCAGAGAACCATTATGACAATTATAATACCATAATATCATTTTAGACAACTCGAAAAACTCAAGATGGCAGCTCCAAAATGACGATGTCATTCCTGTGCCATGTTCTATCATCATCTTATTTTTTGCCTTCAAAGGAAATGTTGTGGACATGCTTTATACCGTCTACGTTTCAAGGATGGAAGTGGGGGGCAAAGGTAGCTACCCGCTCCAGGGACGCTCAAATGCCCGTGGTAAAATTTGGGAAAATAAACGAATACATAGTTACACTCTTGAATTTCTATATTATTCTTGAATTTCTATATTATTCTTGGATTTCTATATTATTCTGAATGTCCTGGCTAGGCACACTTTGCTACTAATCGCTTTTGTTCATTCCCTGTTTTTATTTATGTATCAATAGCCAGGGAAGAATACAACAAATTCATTTATTCATTTTATGGTAGGGCTCCTACCTATTCTGCAGTAAAACCAGTAAGCAAAAGCCAAAACACGGAGGACCTGGAAGTCATCAAGGAATTTTGGCGACAGACCTTTTGTCCCTAAGAAAAAGCAGAGCAGAATAAAAAGAAAAAAATAATACACCTTGTTTTTATGAGATCAGTGTCAAGAAAGGAGTTAAAGGCTCAGAAAAAAAAACTGTAAAAAAATAAATAAATAAAAAATAAGTAAATAAATAAATAAATAAAACAACAACAACAAAAAACAAACAAACAAACAAATAAAAAAGAACAACTCTTGCGGACAAGTAACAACACGGTCTACACATGTAGTAGCAACATGAAACTGGAACGCGGAATTTCATCTCATTCATCTCAGAATTTCCGTCTTTAATTTCGCGAAAAAAAAAGGAGCTCAGTTGTACCAACTTTATATAACCGGTGTTTGCTCCTCGAAAGTACCGACTCTCCGAAAGTAGAGAGCCCAAAATGTTGCTAATTCCGAAAGCGACGAGGGTCATTACTTTCGGAATGTTACGATCTTTAGTCTTATTCAGTGTAATATAAATACATCTCTCTTTGAAACAACCTAACATGTAAATTAATTGACAAGGGCCCTGGATTTCTAAATTATTAAGAACATCCTGGTTCGGCACGCTTACTTAGCTAATTCACATAATTATTCTCTAGATCCAAGATGTTCCCTACTTAAAGGTTTAAATTGTATCGTTCCTTCAGACAAGCAAACTTGTAAACAAAAATAAAAGAAACCTCTAGAAGTTTTCTTTTGTTTAACTCCAAGCTCGAGAACACTCATGTCAGATATTTATCAAGTGTAATGCAAAATGGCGCGGAATATCGCCTATTACTATTCAACATGTTGTGACAATGTTAACCTATGGTCATAGCGCGCTCAATATTCGTCTTGCGTACAGATATCCTGCGATATGCGTAATTTTGTGTGTCGCGAAGAAAAAATGACGGCTTTTCCAGTTTTTTTATTTTGCAATGAACAAGGACACTTGTGGTTTGTCATTAATGTGTTGAATAATAAAACAATTGTCCTGCTCAATCTCGCGGAATTGCCTGATTTTAGGCAACTCGTCCTAAGTACCATGGGATATTCCGTGTGATTTCGCAGGGAAATTGTTAAATGCTTAGCAAACGAGGTCATAGGCCGAGTTTGCTAAAATCGGAGGATACTCCGCAAGATTGACGAGGATAATTGTTTTATTACTCAAAACATTGAAATAAAGCACAGTTTGCTGATTTTATCACTGAAAAGATGTAACATCCCCCAGTTTTCTTCCACACGAAATTCGCAGGATATCTATCGAGTACTTACGACAAATATCGAGTAAGTCATTGTTTCTTCCGCGTTTCGATTATTGCAGCGCTGTATGGGGGCTGTATCGGTAATGGCCTCAGCCAAAATCTAGAAAAACTACAGAAAAAGGGCTGCACACATAATACCAGGGTCTGGTTGGAATCAGGGTCTGATTCTTCGTGCCCTTAAATGGAAAAGCCTCTCTGACAGACGTGCAAAACAACTGATATCTTTAATCAAATGAAGAATGATCCTCGCAGTTGTGAACGCAATTTATGCAATTGCGAAAAGAAGCCTGAAAAAAATTCAGGACTTCAACGGGGTTTGAACCCGTGACCTCGCGATTACCGGTGCGATGCTCTAACCAACTGAGCTATGAAGCCACTGACGTTGGGAGCAGGTCAATTGTGGGTTCATATGTTCCCGTGAAAGAAATGAGTGTGAATGATATATGAAATGAATCATATATGAACTGCGGAAATGAAATCAAATGAAGAATGATCCTCGCAGTTGTGAACGCAATTTATGCAATTGCGAAAAGAAGCCTGAATTTTTTTCAGGCTTCTTTTCCGCAGCGGAGGCTAAGCAGGCCACTTCTTTAAATAGTTTTATTCCGCTATTGTATATTAGAAATTTCTTAACTTAGTTTAGATTTCTTAGCTCTTAATATAAGATTTTTTCTCGGCTTTTAAGTACTAGGCAATGTATTTATTAGAGGCATAATGTCCTTATTTGGTATTTATTACTGGATTTGTGTGACCTATCGACATGGCTCTTTAAATATTCTTGAGTAACGCACCCTCTTCATTGTTGTATTTTCAGTCCTGTTTTCTCAGTGACTTCTAAAACGATGTGTGGCGTTAAACTTCATGACAGTAAAAATCAGGGTTTGCTTCAAAAAAGTATGCCAAACTATCCAAATTGTTTTCGCCGGATCGCCTTTGTTTCTGAAACCCTGCCCTTTTGAGGGGATGGACGCCGAAAGGCTATACCGCGGACCCCTAATTTTTCCAAGCAAATATTATTGCTGGCTATGACTGTATCACGAGCTGAATGTTTGTCCCGTTTCTAACTACCAATCTGTTATATATTTACTGACAAGTATATTCCTTCTTATTTGTATTTATTGTGTCGATTTCCTGCCTCAGGAAAAGATTTCTCTAACATACATTGCTTAAATACTATGCATATTGATCGGCCCTATCGGCGACGCCATCATCTTGATGACCACAAGCTAGAAATTGTCCAGGTGCTTTATCTAAAAGACGAAAAGGCTAAAAATGTAGGACAAACACACCAGGAAATATTTATTTATAACAAATCGGCTCGCAAAAGGAGGCTCGCGGCTCCGGCTCGCAGACTCGCAGATCAGTTACACTCAGGTTATGTTAACATTTCAAGTTAACAACTAGTCCGCGACCTCTTGCGTTTCTTGCCACCTCACCCTTTCCTCGTTGTCCCCGGTGTACCTCTGCTGTTTACAAATAACAGCTCCAGATTTGGCCATTAGTAGAGTTGTTTCTTCATCCACTGAGACTGAAGCACAAATTGTACTACAAATAGAACTTCTAACTGTTTATAATAATGATCGTTTATTCAACCTTTTTGCAGCATAAACTGAATTACAAGGTGGGTCATTAATTAATTACATACAAATACATTAATTACATACAAATACCTCGGAATTATGACACGTAAAATTAATATAACTATTAATGTTAAGACATATCACATTTCGCTATTTTAAACGTGATTCTGGTATTTGATGGTGCAAAAATTTCCAAATCTGTTAGTTCTTGAGGAGGTAGGCACAGAAACAGATTCTCCTGTTCTAAGGGCATACGGTCTTGTATGCGCAACTCGCGGCACTAAGCTTCGTAGCAGGTCGGAAGAAGAGTAACTTCGCTTGAGAAATGTTATGCACGCATCCTCCCCCCTCTGGCGCAGCAAGGTTAAGCCTGATTTCTTAAGAGCGTCCTCATAGCACAGAGAAGGAAAAATAATTTTTAGCGCCCTCTTCTGTATTGATTCTATTTGATCGCTTAAGTATTGCGTGAGGCCAGCCCAAGCGGGACTCGCATACTCTAAAACAGACCTGATGATACTACAATAGACAAGAATAAGCTGCCTATCAGTTAGTCTGCACTTCTTAAGGGCGCGTATTGCATATAACCGCTTATTCCCTTTCTTAACAATATGCGTGACATGCTCGTTCCATGTTAAGTTTCTTCTTGTATTGTTTCCCAAATGTATTCTACCGAAACAGAATAACACTACACTCGCTCTATTTTAATCGCTAAAAACTCTGTTACTTCGTTGAATGCGCAGTACCTCAAAACGTCGGTGAAAACAATTGCTTTCTATGTCATAAAAGTGATGGAGCGTACAGTTGCATGGATGAGCATTCTGACGACTCGATCCAAACCAAACGGGAATTCTGGTCTAAAAGTGTTATCGACAGGTTTGCAGTCTAGTGCCAATGAGGATAGAACTTCAGGCGGGCCGCAAGCTTGATTATATCTACGCGACAATGTGTTAATAGCCTTTTTCTTCTGCCGTCAGTAAACAAGGATTATGGAGACTCTCAAGCATCAGTATGCGAAAACCTTGGCCTTTACAAAATGTTTTATTAAAACGTCATTATTTGCCTGGCTGCATTACGAAAACGTTCCTCGTCCAAAGAGAAAAATATGAGCCAATCCCGAAATCACTACCAGGCGTTTCGGTTATTGACTTCCATAAACGGCATTGATAGCTTAATATTAATATGTCTCTCTCGGAAGTGAGTAACCGAGGACATTCTTAAATCCAAGCTTAATAAAAACTTTACTTCCCTTTTAACAGCAAGGCCGTGTGACAAATTAAAGCTCTTTTGATAAATCGCTTTGTTCGTTCGCTGCTTTTATTTAATGTAGAGAAGGGTACATCAAATTCATTCATTCATCCCAGTGCTAGAGTTCTTACCAATTTGCCGTTCACTCCAGTAAGCAGGAACCAAAATACCCATGACTGTCAGGAAGGCAAGAAGGAATCCTGGTGACACAATTCTTCTCCCTTGAAAAGCCAGAGTAAGACAAGAATTAATCTCTCTTAATTGATTCTTAATTGATAGGACAGCCCACGAAAGAGTTGAAATGAGGTCGTTTCAAGAGACGAACACGAATCGACTGGCGATTGTCATTGAATTGGCAACAGTAATCTTGATCTTCGGAGAATCTATTATGGCAGTTATAATACCACAGTAACATTTTAGACAACTCGAGAAACTCAAGATGGCAGATCCAAAATCAAGATGTCATTCCTGTGCCATGCTCTATCATCACCCTATTTCTTGCCTTCAGAAGAAATGCTGTGGACATGCTTTATACCGTCTACGTTTTAAGGATGGAAATGGGGGACAACGGTAGCTACCCGCTCCAGGGACCCTCAAATGCCCGTGGTAAAATTGGGAAAAATAAACGAATGCATAGTTACACTCTTGAAAAAAAAATTTACACAAATACATAGTTATACAATAAGTTGCTCCCCAAATTTGCTGTTAATGGCTTTACCAGCACACCTTATTTCGGGTAAAACGGGCTCTGATGGGAAATAAAACATTTGAAAGTTTTTAGTCTTTTTCGGTGAAATATTGATAAATCTCTCTTTGAAACAAACTAATATGTCTGACAGAAAATTAATTGACAAGGGTTCCTGAATTTCTATATTATTACGAATATCCTGGTTAAGCACACTTTGCTACTAATCGCTTTCGTTCATTCCCTGTTTTTATTTATGTATCAATAGCCAGGGGAGAATACAACAAATTTATTCATTCATTTTAATGGTAGGGTTCCTACCTATTCTCCAGTAATACCGGTAAGCGAAAACCGAAACACAGAGGACCTGGTCATCAAGTAAGTCATCAAGTAATATTGGCGACAGACCTTTTCTCCCTAAGAAAAAGCAGAGCAAAATTAAAAAAATAATAATACACCTTGTTTCTATGAAATCAGTGTCAAGCAAGGAGTTAAAGGGCTCAGAAAAAAAATGTAAAAATAAATAAATAATAAAAATAAAAACTAGAACGACTCTTGCCGACCACTAACAACACAGTCTAGACATGAAAACGAGGAATTTCATCTAATTTTTAACAAATGTTTTAACGAATTTCCGTCTTTAATTTCGAAATATAAAAGAGCTCAGTCGCACCAACTTTCAATAACCGTTTTTGCTCCCCGAAAGTACGGACCCTCCGAAAGTAGCGAGCCCCAAATGCTGCTAATTCCGAAAGCAACGAGAGTCATTACTTTCGGAATGTTACGGTCTTTAGTCTTATTCGGTGTCATATTAATACATCTCTCTTTCAAACAACCTAATATGTAAATTAACTGACAAGGGCTATGGATTTCTAAGAATATCCTGGTTAGGCACGCTTACTTAGCTAATTCACATACTTATTCTCTAGATCCAAGATGTTCCCTACTGAAAGAAATAAATGAATTAACGCAAACACGGTTGCTGCTGATAATGACATACATTTAGAAATGCACACATCAGATAACCAAATGTTCTAAGATAATGGTAGAAGAAAGAACTCACTTTGACAAGAAGGCTCATAAGCATCGCTCTGGCGAAGCCACTCATGAATAAACGCAAATACGAAGAAACCAAAGAACAACAGGATTTTCAACAAAGCTAGTGAGTGAGAGTGTGAAAGGTTAGTCAACAACACAAAAATCAAAATTGCATCGCAGTATTTGCTGCATTTGTAGCTAACTCCTCACCTTCCTTCTTAGTTACTTTGCTTCCTACCTATGTACCTAACTATTTATCTACTTATCTACCCACCCACATACCTACCTACCCGCCTTCCTGCCTACCGGACCTGCCTGCCTGCCTACTCACCTATCTTCCTTCCTCCCTCCCTTCCTTCCTTTTTCTGTATATAGTAAAAAATATGTTGCTCAGGATCCTAGGTAGATGGTTTAATCAAGCTGGTCGATTAGTTTCTCGCTGTCTGTTAAATTGTTAAATTAAATTGTTGGATTGTTCTGTGATTATTCTACGAGAAACACAGTGCAATAACTGGTTTTAGCGGCACCAATGAATCAAGGCAAAGGGGGACCTCAAAGGCACCATGCACTTTAGACAAAGGAGTCTTCCCGAAGATTGCTTTTATTAACCTATTTGTCCCTTAAGCTATGGGCTTGAACATAACTCTTGCCAAACGTTCCATTTGACCTCTAGAATAGAATTAGAAAACTCTTTTATCTTTACCTGCGAGTTTCTGCTCTGTCTGTAACAAGAAAGAACACCTAATCAGTCAGAACAATCTTCAGTATGTTGATTCGTTGTTAGAATGTCAATATCATAATTAAAGCAGATAGTGTTACTTCTTGATAAGGCTATTGACATTTTAGTTGCTATACATCCCCTCCCTAACTTATTGTAATTAATTTCCAGGGGGATTTGGCCGTGCATCGCCGATCGACCGGGGAGTAGTGACGTGATCCTGGTTGCAGAAAATGTGTGAAATTGTCTCCTCGGGCCTTACCATAAAAATAAGGCCACATTGTGTATGTGTTGTACAGTAAAAATATGTGTTCCCAGTGTGGTTGGTTCAGTGGCCTAGTGTTTAAGGCATCCGACCGGTAATCTGGAGACCCAGGTTCGATTGCTGGCTGAGCCACACTTTCACTTAATTGCTTAGTTGTTGATTTCTGTTCCCAAATTAACCTTGTCTATATAAATAAATAAATAAATAAATAAATAAATAAATAAATAAATATATATATATATATATATTTATATAGACAAGGTTAATTTAATATATATATAATCTGATGTTGCGATAGATAAAGCGGCAGGTTCGTCATGGCTTCCCAGGGTACCAGAGGATTTCTTCCGCTATCAAGGGATAGCACTGGTGATCGCTATCTGCTGGAGACCGATAGTCGCTGGTCGAGGGACGACTTGTAATGAGCGGCGTAGAGAAAGGGCAAGGCGATCATAAAGACAGCAAGGAAAAGAAACCAGAGACTACAAACGGAAAGCCTGACTGGCACGTAAATATATTCATTCCTTGTTACATAAGTTCCCACTAACGGCCTGAAAGTTAATCGCCTGGACTATCTATGCACCGAGATTCCAAACCTTATGCATGGTTCACGCTGAGGGTGATAATTCTGCTTTTAAAAATGGGTGACTTAATATACAACTTCGAGTAGCCGCTTCCTGACTACAGCATTTTTACGGAGGTGCCTGACGTCATCTCGTTTCCCTAACATTTTCATTGAGTGGATGAAATATTCGCATATTGTCCAAGTAGATGTATCTGCTCCGGTGTACGTTACTCAAGCCTAAGTAGACCATAGTCTCATCTATGCATTCCGTACTATCCACGTCTATTATTTTCTACACGTTCGCTCCTTAAGGTATAACAAAGTAAGGCAACTCACACTGATGGTCTTGACTGTGCTTCTGGGGCTTTGTTCAGTCACTTCAACAAACTTGAAAACGAGGACCGTCATATTACTAATAGCAGTTTTGTTTTTCTAAAAAGAAAAAAATAGCAATTAAATTACTTTCTCTTGCCATTTTAGCCCCTTAAAATGTCCAATTAAAGTCTATTAAATCTGTTGTCAAGGATTCATGTCATCCAAATCAAGTTCTGATATAGTTTTACGTGAAATCGGTTCTTGATCAACTGCAATATGACAAATTGCTTCCAAGTTTATTCCGAACGTTCAATTTAGGACCCTTTCCACCTCGCATTTTCCCATCCCACCAAGTCTACCCCTTTTCAAAAAGCCTGTGAACTGTAGTTTTCCATAGGGTTGTTTACGCCAACTTTTGGGTTTGTACGAATTAAAATTTGATTTATCAACCGAGTTGATAATGTAAATTAACCACCGTACGGGGATTCAAATAGCTGGTCAACGTTTCGAGCGTTAGCCCTTCGTCAGAGCAAACCGAGGAATTGTGGGCTGTGTGTGGTTTATACACAGAATAAGGAGCTACGCTATTGGTGGTAACATGGTAACATGAAAAACAGGAATAAATTAATTGAATGAAAAGCGTTCGTTGATACCGTGTGGATTAAGAGTGCTGATTTGAATGATAAATTTTTGCTTTAGATTTTTACGGCTTTCCGTGGTACCTTGGTCTTGGGAAAGTTCGGAGAACGATATATGCTGTTTGGAATGGCTAGGGAGATTAAAATGCCGGGCAATTGGTTTGGGTGCATCTTTGTCATCTTTCTCGACATCACCTAGGTGTTCTCGGAATCGGTCGCCAATTCGTCATCCTGTTTCACCTATGCATAACGTTTTGCATAATGTACAGGTTTATCAATAGAAAGCATTTGCGGAGGTGCACGTGAAACGATCAGTGATCTTAACAGATCGCTTAGGACCTGATATTTTGTAAGTGTTTTGAATGAAAGGACAATTTTTGCATCGACAGCGCGCTCATTTAAAGGTGCCAGGTTGGTCAGTTTTCAGTTGAACACGCTTCTCACTAGAAAGTTGCCTACATTTTTGTCCCGTTTAAATGAGATCAATGATGGTTGCGGAAAGATTCTAGCAGTTTCGGGATCATTTTGCAGTATTTTAAAGTTATTAAGAATGCTGGATTTTACCTGGTCATTATGAGGGTGAAGATAAATAGAAGATAGATAGTTTATTAAATCAATACATAGCAGCCCAAAGGCTGAATTGTGTATTTACAAAACTAATTACATGCAAGTATATACAATAAATACCATTTAAAATTAGCCATATGAATAATGTACAAAATTTACAATTAAAAACAAAAAAGAAAACATTAAATTACTAGCGTTCAGATTGAAAAGTTCAAATAATTATACTTGATACTAGAAGCCATGTGAGGGTGAATGTCATGGAATTCTGTCATTCTTTTCCTTTGATCTCAGCACCACAGTTTCTTTAGAAACTAACCCCTTTATTCATCTGTTGGGTTTGTAGGAGAGATAAAGAATTCTGAAATAATGCAGGACTGTAATTACACTGTACTGAGCTCATCCGAGACACCCTCTGGTGTCATAACAAAGACAGGCTTCAAAGGCAATATGGCAAACAACATGGTACACACTCTCTGATTTTTCATCTTGATTAAAAGTTAGTACTATCCTTATCAACGTGGTAACGCACAATCCTGCACGGAAAGTGAATATTTTTTGCCCCTCTTCGGCTCTACCTCGGTGTAAGAACCTGTGAAACTCACGCATGACGTAAAACAAAGAGAACAAAACACTCTAAACAATAGCGCACAGCAAAACAATAGCTCATAATACAAAGGAAACCTCGTCAGGTTCTTACACCGAGGTAAACCCTCCTTTTTCTGTTCTTTCTTGGGAAAGAATTTAAGAATTCCTTTGTAAACCTCATTTTCATTATTAGAAAATCAGACGACTAGGCTAATAGGTTCGTACTCAAACCTGCGGTAACAGACAACGATATCATTGGCACTGTCCACACTCGTCTGCTTACTGGATGGTATCAAACGTGAGGCAGTCTAAGGGCATTGCAATTTAACATTGTACTGATACAAAAAAAAACGCCATGGAAGCCTTTTCGAAACTTTATCTGAAAACAGTTTCATTTGGTATGTCTTATTTTTGTTGAAATTGATTTTACAGTACCATGGGAACAAAATCTGACGAGAATTTTTTGAGAAAGAAAATAGTATTTGGTTTTCAATTTCTAATGAGCAAGAATAAAATTTGTAACCACGAGGAGCCGCAAGTAGGGAAATTTTTGTCCCGACGTGAATTGGCTTTATTTTTTGGCACCTAATCTCGTTGAAAGGTAAATCTGAAGATAAAAGCAACCGGTGGGGTGATCAAGACACCTTTGATGGGAGAGGTTTTCAGATCAGGACATCCACACTTTGATCATAAATATTGTCCATGATGACTTGGATGATTCAGTTGTGACTACGAACCTTGCGTGGATTTTCACAAGCTTAGCATCGTACGGCGAACGAACCGTCCGACTACGCTGGTTAGTATTTCCCAGATTGCGTCACAAAAAAATAATAAATGAAATAAAAATAAATAAAGTTTTTGACAAACCACATCTACATGTTATTTTCTGCGTGGCGTGTTTTTTTGATTACATTAGCCAGATTGTACAATGACGTTCCTCGCGCCTTCCACGAAACCGCCCGTCTATTATGTCACTCCCAATTCCTATTATTTTCAAACAGCCAACTTCTACTGCCCTTGCAATGATAAAATCCTAAGGTAGATGCTTGGGAAACAAAATCAATACACAGTACTACTGCTGTAATTCAATGGTCTAATCAATGCTGGATGAGGGTGAGTCGCGCAATTAAAAAAAAACATTTTCGGGCAATTAAAATTTCAGCTAGGGAATCCGCACAGATGAACTTCTTCTAGCTTACGAAAATATCGTTTTAGACAGACTTCAAAGACCATGCGGTACATAAAAAAAAAATAATAATAAATAAATAAATAAAAAATAATAATAATAACGATTTATTAGTAGTACTTCCACAAGGTGGCTCTTCGCCTACTAATTACAAATCTCAAATCAAATCAAATCAAATGTTGGTTTTTGAGGAGAGGGGAAAACCGGAGTACCCGGAGAAAAACCTCTCGGAGCAGAGTAGAGAACCAACAAACTCAGCCCATATATGACACCGAGTCCTGGAATCGAACCCGGGACACATTGGTGGAAGGCGAGTGCTCTCACTACTGCGCCAACCCTGCTCCCCTAACTTCCGGGTACTTAAGAAAGCCTTTCTACAGCTTTTGGTTGATTTGGCTCGTTGGGTGCCCCTGGTCCTTTCTTTACTTCAAACTGGAATCGAAAATCCCTAATGCAGGATGGCAAACCAAGATGAATCAAACGAAGTTAGGAAGAACAGGGGTGAGTTTAAGCAAATTGTTTAAGTGTATATTGATTATCTACTGCTTTCTTAGGGAGACAGACGTTTTATGTTCTCAAAATATCTTCGAGCGCGCAAACGAAAATATAAGCCGCGGGACATGGCCGGGACGCAAAGAGGTGGGGGTGAGGAGACAATTATTTTTCCTCGCGCTTGTTAAGCTGATCTTCGTAGAAAAACAAACAAACAAAAAACGTCTGTGGACAGACTAGACAGTAGCAGTCATTCAATAGTAAATAATCCGTTGTTTAATGGCCTTCAAAAGCGGTCACCAATTAAAGTATGAGAGTAGTGGGGCGAGGCTGGAGTGCTGGCAGGAGGTACATGAAGGTCCCGACTAGTTCAAGTTATTGGCATTGTAGTATTTTTTGAGTCTTGGCACTGTCTTGTTTTATTCCTAAATCAAACTATGCCTACTGTTTTTATATATTTTTCTGTTAATAAATTTATGTTTAAAATCCGCATGGTTAGTAAGTTTTACCAGACTACTGAAATTAATAAGGAATAAATGAAATTTCATAAAATCTACATAAAGTTCACATTACTTTTGTATATATTTTTTATTAGTATAAATCTACTAGTGTTCTATGCCGTTCTCTGATTGGCTACGCTACTTGCTATCTATTCTGTGATAGATGGTGAGTAGCGGTTGTCAACAAAATGGCGGCCGTTTCTTCGCGTTTTTGAAGCGTCTGCGAGGAGGATTTTGATAATTTACTTGTTTAGTTTCGAACGACTAGTAGATTTATACTGAAACAATTCGATTATTCGCTCTCGATTTCTATGTGTGATAGCTGATTCGGGCTGCGCCCTCGTCAGCTATCACGCGATAGAAATATCGAGCTCATAATCTAATTGTTAAACAGAAAATTGTGGTGCGAGCATTCTTCTTAAGAAGAATCAGATCATCCTTGAAGAGAGAGTGTCCCCTTATCAGATCACGTGGACCTTTGAGGAAGCGAACTACTGCACGAAGAAACTGATGCTGTATATACTTACCTACGTTTTCAGCGACACTGACAGCTAACCAGTTACGATTCTTTGTAACCTCGCATATAACTAATAGAGACAATTATAATAACCGCTCCACCATTCTAACAAAATTGTGACTTCATGGGTAGCATACACCTGACAGTTGCAAGTTAATAACCGAACCACCATTCTAAAAAAAATTGTAGCTTCGTGGGCAGCATATACCTGAGAGTTGCAAGTTAATAACCACTCAACCGTTCTAACAAACTTGTAGCTTCGTGGCTAGCACATACCCGAGAGTTGCAAGTTAATAACCGCTCCACCATTCTAACAAACTTGTAGCTTCTTGGGTAGCACATACCTGAGAGTTGCAAGTTAATAACCACTCCACCGTTCTAACAAACTTGTTACTTCGTGGGTAGCATATACCTGAGAGTTGCAAGTTAATAACCACTCCACCGTTCTAACAAACTTGTAGCTTCGTGGCTAGCACATACCCGAGAGTTGCAAGTTAATAACCGCTCCACCATTCTAACAAACTTGTAGCTTCTTGGGTAGCACATACCTGAGAGTTGCAAGTTAATAACCGCTCTACCATTCTAACAAACTTGTTACTTCGTGGGTAGCACATACCTGAGAGTTGCAAGTTAATAACCACTCCACCATTCTAACAAACTTGTTACTTCGTGGATAGCACATACCTGAGAGTTGCAAGTTAATAACCGCTCAACCATTCTAACAAACTTGTAGCTTCGTGGGTAGCACATACCTGAGGATTGCAAGTTAATAACCACTCCACCATTCTAACAAACATGTTACTTCGTGGGTAGCACATACCTGAGAGTTTCGTGGGTAGTCAAGTAGGTGGGGAGTCAAGTTGCCTTTTGATCTTAATGTTGGTTTGAATATTTTGACCTCATTGAGACAGTGGAGATGGGGCTGATTCTGCCAGTGGCAGATGACGCCATCGCTAATGTTTGTGGATCTCAGAAGAAAACATCTTTGCACTGCCGTTTCATGATCAATGTCGTAGCCTCAATACTCGCGGCGTTCGGGAGAAAGGTATCATCCGCGCTTTACCTTTCCCCACCACAGAAGGCGAAGTAAAGCCCAGTTAGTTTAAGGTTATGTTTGTTCTCCTTCTAAATCGATAATGGAGGACATGACGTCTAATTTCATGGGGTGCAAAAAGAGATCGCTCTGCCACCATCTCTTTTGTGGTCGTCAGATTGGCACCTGTATAACGCATAAAATCTACCTTTAACTATATTTGGTCTTACCTTTAACGTTCCCCATACACATTTTTTCACCGTCTCATGCTTGATATCGTGCTTTTGAAGTTTGAAAAAGGCTACACTCTTAACACTCTTTATCGTATGCATTTGACCTTCACCTGGAGGACACGCTGTACGGGTTAGATCTGCACATTCTCGTCTAATCTTTTCTGGAGGGCAAAAGAAAGTTGATTAACAGTTACCTTCAGGTCCCTAGCTTATATGATAAACTGTTAATTAAAGCAATCCTCGGGGAATCTTCTCTTCATACGTTAAGCCCCGGCCATGGCCAAACGGGAAATGTTTGGTGACCAAACATTTTACCGTTTGGCCACCTTGTTTGGTCTTGTTTAATGATGTCTGAAGATGTTTGATGGTGTTTGAACTCCATCAAACATTCGATCAAACAGCTTCAAACATTTCGTTTTTCAGCTTTACTTACAAGAAACACAAATGCGCAAATGTCTTTCAGGGTTTCGTCATCTCCGGAAACATGTCAGAACTGGACTAATATAATTTGGTCAACTTAATTTTAAACAACTTTAAATAACCTTGCTTCCATCCATTGCTTTTGTTTAATTTGGTTAAACACAAAATTTTTAGGATGACAATAAACTATCGCAGAACTCCCACTCGTGGGAAAAATTTTGATTGGTAATCAGTTTTATGTCACAAAGAAGCTCTAAGGTGCATTACAATCTACGGGCTGAAATCTTGCCAAATTTTAGTTCCATTACAAGTTCCATTACAGTCTTCCGGTTGATACTCTATCTTCATTTTCATAACTAAAGGTAAATTGAATGTTCAAGGATGTTTTCTTCGTGGTCCGAACAATAATTGATGACGTCATACGATACCATTTACCTATAGAGTACGCATTGATTTGCTCCAAGATAAGTTTCTCTAAATAGTGATACGATTTAGTGACGTTCGCTTGCGTGTTAAAAAACGTTATCATCGTTTCAAGTCTCCACTGGCTGAATCCACCCGTCTCCCCTGTTTCGGATTGGATTAATCAACAGGATAGCAAGTTGTTTGTATTGATCTTGCACCACATCGTTTTTGTCTTGTTCGCTGAAAAGCCCTTAGAGGGAATGTTGATTCAGTGTTTCCAGGATTGATATATTGACACAACTGATTTTCAAAATTTGCATGTTTTTTTTTTTAACCTTTCGATAAAAAGTAGAATCAGTGGACGGTTTTCAGGGTTTTGGAGGAATCGAGAAATCCAACGCCTTGTGGTCTTTCTGAAGTATATACGCAATTCCTACGCTACATGATGTCATCACCACTTAGCGGACCTTAAACAGTGTTGGCCAGGGTTTTGGGATTTTCGCTTTATCGGGGTATTTAATATCAGGTATTTTTATGCTAAAAATTGGGTATTATGTATTACCCGTTTTTAGAAATCTGGTATAAAGTATAGGGCTCTGAAAGATCAATATCGTCCAGTCCTAAATTCTTCAAGTTTAAATCTTGTCTGAAATCTGGACATAGCACCGTATTTCCAGACTTCCCGGATAATTGGGAACCAAGCCTCTCTTCCGTGAACATCGAATCAGGTCACCATGAATGCCTGCTACAGGTTGGCGGTGATGACCTCCAACGAATTCATGAGACATGCAAGAGGGCTGATGGGGTATTTAATTATGGTAGGCTGAGACGACAAGAAAGTTAAGGTGTTCAAAAGAGAATTGTGTGAAGTTCATTTCTCGTAGGTTCTGGAAGCAGCGGAGCCAAAAGATAGAAGTAAAATAAGTGCTAGTTTTTTCTTCCACCCAATCGCAGTCTGCTGTGAATGTGACAGACACCAGTAATTAAACCTTTTGTAAGTCCCTGGAGAATCTGTGGAAGCTGTTTTAAACTGTTTTCCATTTGACAACAGATGATGTTGGCTGTCTTAATGATACTATAGCCCGGACTCAAGATTATGACAAGCACAGGAGCCCATATAGTGATGGGCTCTTGGCTTCTGACAAGCAGTGCATTTTCACCAGATAAAGAGATCCACTGCTCAAATACTAGGACCAGATGGAACTCTTTCTTCGACATCCTTGAATTCCGTTCATGATCCTTCTTGGGTTCAAGCTCCTCAAAGAGAAAGTAAATCAGTTAAGGCCGGAGTATGTAAGCGACCTCAACGTTCGCAGCCTCCTGACCCTACTCTCTTTCTGGAGATTTTTTCTCAAGTATGCGAGCAGGGAATACAGCCACACTAACCATGCTAGATTTCAGCTTGCTTTTCCAAGGTGTATAAAGAAACTTCTGAAGAAGGTTACAGATGTTTCTTTCAACTTTCAAGTATTTCACAATCCTAATGCCACCTTCTTCATGCAGCAATCTATGAATGACGCTCCTAAAGCCTTTTAAGAGTTTCTTAGCACAAAAGCAACTGGCAGAGCTTCGACAGTGGGCGTCAATGAATGGCAGCATTGTGCGTAAGAACACAACTCGAAAATTTCGACGAAGGACTACCATTCGAAATGCTTACCAAACTTCACCACTCAAAGAAAACGCTGTAAACGTCAGCACGATACTACAAGATGAGAGTTGTGCTCAACAAAAGGAAAGTGCAAGTTCTAGCAGAGAAACCATCATTCATCCGAAAGGAACATATGTGGCATTTCCTCAAAGCCGTAGACCCACAGACCAGCAAGTAAATTCTTCGTAGTCAAACTGCTGGAAGACATACCAGAGGATGACCATGTTGACCATCTTAAAATTTAATGGTTCAGTCAGGACCTTGTTGATCTACTTCTGTTTGTCATAGTTGGAACTGAATACCTAGTGCCCAAACATGGGATGAGTGGTACTCCGTCACAAGCGTCAGGACAGTTGGCAGTGACACGATTGCAGTTGCAGAAAGTGACTACTGCATTCTTCTTTCATCCATACATTTGTCAGAAGATAGTGCTCTACCTCACGAAGAATCTGCTGGACGCGTCCAGTAGATCGACCAGTCCAGAAAGCCAAAAAGAAGGAAGGGGGTGGTTACATTAGCCGACTTTCTTCTCTATTAATGCAGTCACCAGTAGTAATTGATCAGAAACTGAGAAGAAACTTTTATGTAACGTTACAATTTGGCTTGGATAAATTAAATTTTTACTGAGTGATCGATGAGTTCTATTCATTGTCTCAACCTCAAGACATTGTTCGTTGCACTGCGGCAGTTGGAGTGCAAAAAAGTAAGCCTAGTACTCCTTGCTTTGCTCGCGACTAATTTTGGGTATAAAGTATACCACGGTTTTGTAAATGTGGGTATTTTGCACCATTTTTAGTTTATTTTTTGGTATATCGGGTGATTTGTTTCGGGTATATTGGTATTCCACTAGCGCCCCCCCCCCCCCCCCCCCCGCCACGTCCCCCACCCACACCTTGCTTAAAAGAACAGTGCTGTGCATCTTCCGAGTTTCATAGTCTTACCTGCGTTGGAACCAAGCCAGCCTCCTTCAGCCGGACATATGAAGCATGGTGGAGCTACTATAATAAACACCAGGACAAACAACGCCGACTGAGAGCTCAAGCCTACCGGTCGAAAAGCATTACCTTTTGGTCTAACGCGTTCATTTGACGTCTGTCAAGAAAAGAAAAATTGCATAATCAATTTCAACTATAGTGTACTTATTTTTGAGTTGTGTAATAACAATAGTCTACTACAGAATATTTACTCAGCATACAGTTTTCCTTCCTGACAACAAAACCATTTAGTGTCAGCGTGGTGACTAAAATCAGTCTCTGTTATAATATCATACATCGTCGTTGGAAGATGGAAGCTTTGGTGTGTTTTCCCTGAGTACTAGCCGTTGTCAACCGTTCGTCCGCTTGCCTTTTTTCAAAAAAAAAAAAAAAAAAAAAAAACGCGTCACCTATGTATGCGAAAATTTGCTGATGATTCTGCGGAAATACTTTTCTTCTGGCGTTAGACATTGATTTGAGATTCAAGCCAAGCAGAGTAGTGCATGCTCTTTTCTAAATGACAATGGCAGATCGGTCAGAAAAGGTAATTAATTCGTTTATTGCGAGAGGGCTGAGTTGAGATTTATTGCTGTCAATTAGTATTAGACCGTCCAGCAAGTCACAACGCCTATTATTTATTGCGCGTTCCCACCTCAAGTTATTTCAAAATAGTCTACTCACGGTGATTGTCTCAACTGTCATTACGGGGCTTTCATCAATCATGATCACTTCGATATTGTTCGTAACGCGGCCCCTCTCAACGATTTTATCAGTTTCATTTTCCTAAAAAATTAAGAACAAGCAGAAAAACTACATTAAATCGGCTGTCTTGAATTCAGGGCATCAATCATGTTCTGATACAGTATTTTTTAGGGCTGGGATTAACAATAACCCCAACTCCAACCTTAGTTTTAGATTTACTACAACATGAACAATCCCTTCCAATTTTATTCCAAGCGCTTTCCCCTACCCATTCACCCACGTAACAAAGATGCTTGTTACAGATTTTACTGGTCGAGAGGGCTTTGAATTGCTGGTTTTGCTAGGTTGCTTGCGCATCACAGGCACCCTAAACTGCATGAACGTTGCAGACGTGGTGGCCTTACTTGCTTGAATACTGCAGTTACATCTGCCTCTGAGGTTTCATTTCCGTGCCAGGCAGTTACTTTACAAAAAAATGACTGCATTGTTTCATCAACATGACAGATTTCGAAACAGCAAGAGGGGAAATCCGTTGCATCTTCAGGTGAGTTCCACGCATCGTTGCTCTTGATAACCTACAACGGAATCACATATATTAGCTGTTTTCTGTTTTCCTATTTATTTATTTATTTATTTATTCAATCATTTATGCTTGTAGTAGAGAACTGGGAAAGCAAAGAAGTTGAACTAAAGCGGGACTCTTAATTAGTCAAGTACTGAGTTCATCCGAGACACTCTAGTGTCATAACGAAAACAGGCAACAAATATGTGTATTCATTTTTCAGATACGTTGATATGTTAATAAAAACGACCTTACCTTCGTGTTACTCCCTTTAATTTCCCATCCTGGTTTCAAGTCATTCAACTCAACCCTTATATCTTCGTCCATGTTGGCAACGTACAATCCTGATCGAGGCGTAAGCAACTGTCTTCCCTTTTTCTCTTCTTTCTTTAACACGTTCTGTTTTTATGTGTTAGGGAGCAAATTTAAGCAGTTAAGAAATGAGTCAAACATCTTAGTAAACCTTATTTTCTCTATTCGAAAATCGGACGACTAAGTTAAGAGGTTCTCAGTCAACCTGCAATTTATAATACAGTCTGTAAGGTCCAGGTGACAGAAGAGTTTCAGTCATAACTCCCGTACGTTTTTCAAATATTATGTTCTGGACAATATGAATATTTGCTATATACCTTGTAATTTTCACTGTCGCACCTTTCTTACTTTCAGAGCTAGAGAAAATCCTCCCTCCCCCCTCTCCACCCCAGCACAGAATACGGTGAAGTTCTTAATCATACATCGGGACTATTCATGGAAGACGTATTGTTTAAGGACTCACAGTGTCTTTTATTATTACTGCGCATACGGACATAACAGGGTTTCTTCAATACAGCGCTTTTTAAACTAAAGTAATTTTTGCGCGGTTTTAAATATACGAGGAAAGCAGGTCTTGGCAAGAGGTATTGGGGCCCAAAACGAAAATTGGGGGTAACCACGCATTTTTCATCAGGTATATTTAAGCTTCAATTTCGAACAAAACTGTCATATATTGTCCCGTATTTTAAAGCTTTGTTATCTATGAAAAAATTGTGGTTCCATCCAAATTTCTCTTTGAATTCCAATAGCACTTGATAAGATAAGCTTTTCGCACAGAGTCATAAGCCCTGCAAAATAATAATAATAATAATAATAATAATAATAAATAAAATAAAATAAATAAAAACCTCTGTATTAGGACGCACCGTCCTTAACTCCGTGTGTCACAAAAAGAGGCAATCGCCCTGACATTTTCTCTTGTGAGGTCAGATTGGGTCTTGCCCAAACAAAATAATACTGTAGCCTACTCTTTATTCTTACCTCAAACGCCATCGCGGTGTCATCATACAAATGGACATAAATGACCCAGTTCCTTCCTTTGACAGGTGGACGTCCAAAGATCGCCATCTGTTTTCGTTTGATATCCTTCTCTTGAGGTTTTCCAAAAGCTGCAATCTCTAGCTCTTGTTGTAAGGGAGGCAGAGTGACTGAGAGTTGAATGTTTGATACTTTCACTGTAGCATCTGGGCAGATTTTACTGAGACTTTTCCAGTCTTCTTCACCGTAACGACACTTGACGTCCAGAACCCACTGGCTGGAAGCTAACGGATGTATAAGTGCAGAGTGCTCCAGCCGAATTGTTTGAGCTTCCTGTGTACCTGTGGCTGGCAGGTTTGTGGTTGGTAGGTGTTTGTACTTTCCACTTATCATTTCGGAATTCATATCGCAACAGGTTGGCTTGACACAGCTCTAGTGAATCGAAAATCTGGAACAAAGCAAAACAAAACAAAACAAAATCAAAACTGCTGTAAATGCTGTCAAGTCAGTTTATATGCAAAACTCAATCTCATAGAACGTTTATACTGACCCAACAAGGTGGGAAACTGATTTTGACCTGGTACAGTGGAACCTCGATTTAACGAACCTCTATATAACGAAGCCCTCGATATAACGAACGATATTCTTCAGCCCGACCTTTTAAAATGTATGGAAAAGGACCTCGAAGTAATGAACCCTCGATATAACGAACCAATTTGCCTGGTCCCTTGGCACATCGTTAAATAGAGGTTCCACTGTAGAGGGTTTTTAAAGATTTGCGGCTGCTCGGAAAGTTGACGGCAATTTTGACGGACTGTTTTGAGACCGTTTGACGGTTAATTGACTTACCACGCGTTGAGGATACCTAACATGGCAAACTATTTACATGCGTATTTTCACAGCAGTCATTTAAAAAGTACGGAATACTGATATGTAACTGAAAATATATATCCAGCTACCTGGACTGTTGAGTTATATTTCAATTTTTTTTTCTGCTAAAATAGCTATTCTAAAAACGTTCTGTATTGGTCCGTGGTAATTGACTTGTTTGTGACCTTGACCTCTTGAATGACTCAAACTTTCTTTAAAAGCGTATATAAGGGGTGGTTAACATCGTTCTTGATTTTTTTAGCATGCTGAACAACCTGCGGTCACACTTTTCTAATTGGTCATAGATATTAACTAACTCAGAAGTATAACGCCTTTTATGACAAAAAAAAAATAATAATAATAATGATAATAACATTGTGTGGTGCTTAAAGCTACCTAGCTGACTCCCTACACTGGGAGTGCTAAATCAAGTGAAACGGTTGTCTTTAGCTGCTTCTATTTTGGCTCATGCTCACTCTGGTAATCCAAAGTGGTAATGCCCGCTATGCAACTGGCCAGCAGTGCCCTTTATGGTTGGCGTAGTTTTGTGAGGTATTCTAACTCTGTCACAATTTGTTCTTTTAGTCACATCCCTCTCAAGCCTCAAATCTTCATTACAGAAAGAAATCTAAGCTTCGGGGTTATGAGCTTGTATCATACAAGATGCAGTCGAAAACATACGGAATATTCTTCGTCAAAGATAAGTTTTCGAATCTTTCAATTTTCGCTGTGTACATCAAGAACTGCTGAAGTAAGTCCGAAGTTACATTGCGATTTCATTTTTCGTCACGTTTAACCCGAAATGGTAAGCAGAATTCACCGTTTCGGGACTTCGTTTTTCTCAACAGTTTTCTCGTCCTCTCATTTGAATTTTTTATGAGAAATACCGCTTTCCACTCCTTCCCCGCTCCCCATTCCCCATTCTTCATCCCCATTCATATTCTTCGTTTCCTCATTCTCACAGACGTAATTTACCCTCGTCCTCGTTCCATTCCTCATTCCCGTTCTAGATTCCCCATTCGTTCCTTTGCCGTTCTATATTTTAATAACATACAGTATACGGAGAATTTAGTAACGGCGGGTTTTTTTCTCTGTTGATGGAAAGTGCTCCATTTCTTCTGTGCCCTGTAGTTTGCTAAAGCGATGCGAGTTAGAGACGAACTTCGAGATTTAATTGCTGCGAAGCAGCAGACTATTCTTGACAGCAGAGGTGTTTGCAATTGAGATTTTTGGATGTATATGACCTCTTTTGCCTCGATCTCGTGCCCCTAAAATCGTGTCCCTTAATTCCACTCACAGTCCATTTATTCAGAGAGAAAACACATGATTCTTAACGCTGAAATCAAAAGGGAATACCTAAACGACGTGACTACGGGGTGTGACGTCAAGAATTTATGGCGGAGAAATCCAGTTTCGTTTTCCAAGCCGCGACGACGTTTTTCCGAACGCGAAGAGTTTGAAAGCAAGGTAAGATGATTAGGTTGGAACTGCAGCCAGCGATAACGCCGATACGTTTCTCGGAATATTTCAACCAACTCCTGGAAGTCCTACGGTAAATTCACTTTGTCGTATTTATAATTTATTGATAGAATGCCGCAGTTCGTTAGGGTTTTCGTTACAGCGCTTACCAGTCACACGCGCCCTCCAACGATTTTTCCCATTTTCGAAAACTAAGTTTTGGTGGACGTCAATCAAATGTTTCCATGACAATATAGTCCTCGTTTCGTGTCAGTTTCACGGCCATGTTCAATCGTCGTTGTGATCAGGTATAAATCGCTCAGTTATTACTGAGAAAGTCGTTTCCAATTTAATTCGTTGAGATGGAGGATTATTATGTCGAGACGACATGGTCAGCCTTGAATCACATAGCATGCTGAAACACTTTTTGGGAGCAAAACGTTTGTGAAGAAGGCGATTCGATTGTACGTAAACACCGGAGCCGTAAGGGATCCGCCAAAGAGAAGATCAAAGAAACGAAAAATATCAGGTAGCTGAAAACGTTGGTCTCAGAAAATCGAGTTGTGTGGAAATTGACTTTTTATCAGCTTTTTACGGATGCAGATTATTTTAGCCGCAGAAATTCTTGTCATTAGTTATGCTATAAGATAATCCAGAGCTCTATCTTGACGAGTTGCAAGCGTGGTTGGAGTACGAGAGAGGTGAGGCGTATGCAATGCAAACCCTCAGCAGAACTATAAGACAGATGGGATTGACAGTAAAAAAAGGTACTGAAAGCCGCAAGAGATTAGCAGTCAAAGTTTTGTAGTTCATCCTGTAATAAAGGTTATTATTTAGTTCTCAATTTGTTGTGGTTGCCGTACACTGTTCGTAAATTTGTAGCCTCAAATCATTGCCCGTGAGCGAGACGAACGAAAAGGCACAGAGTTCATAAGATTTACTTCTCAGTTTCAACCAGAACAGTTTCTGTTTATCAACGAGTCAAGTAAAGACGAAAGAGAAACTTGGGTACTCTGCGAGTAGTTCGTTTAAAAGAAACCCCGTTATTGTCATGGATACATTTGATTGACGTCCACCAAAACTTTGTTTTCGATGAAGGAAAAAGCCGTTGGACGGCGCGTGTGACTGGTAACCGCTGTAAGATGTAAAGAGTCACGGTTTGATCCGGGAATCAGGCGGCGTTAATGAAATGTTTACGCATAGAAGGGCTCCCACGAAGCGAAGATTGAACGCTATTCGCTTTTTACAGGTCGATAAAATCATATCAATCACTAAAATAAAAAACTTAACTCCGAGGCTGATTTATTTTACACCGAAATTGTAAATATAACTAGCTATTGAAATCTTATACTTTCCAGCAGCAGAGTAACGCAACAAACCTGAAATTGTAAACATAACTCGCTATTGAAATGTTATACTTTTCAACAGCAGAGTAACAGAACAAGCCTTTCTCGGTACATTTTGTAATTGTTCGTAAAAACGTTTACCGACATTTACACCATAGTTAGTAGAGCAATACAAAGCAATAGAATGGAAGTAGATCACCGAATAAATTTCTAAATAATCTACGTAAACGCCGCCCCTCGGCTAACGTGGCAGAGAATATTCTAAAATGTTATTTTCATTTTATAACCTGACGTACACAACGAAAGTGTGTCAAGCAAAGCCGATAAGTAAAAGATGCCTGATCGCAGTTTATTCGACTGTTGAATATATCACCAGGCAATTTCCAACGATCGTGTTGGCGCACTAGCCTGCGTCGCAGACAGTGCAAACCACCGATATCCAGGTTTTGAATGACAAGTCCGGCTTTACCGCAGGTGACGGCGTACCGGAAGTGATAAGACGACACACCGATCCTTTATGTGACAAAACAGGAGTAGCGTGATCAGTGCGGCAGAAAAATGGGCGATTGTACATGTGGCAATATTTTAGTTTAAAACACGGGCTAAATTTAGAACGTACGAAACATAGCATTTCAGTGCACCTCCGTAGTCACCCCAGCCTTTTTACATAAGGGGATAAAAAGTCAATCAAATCGCTCATCTGTTTACCACCTAAGCTCCTCTCATTGAAGGTACATGCAATTCCCAACATCGCCCTTTACCACCGTTCCTCTGCATGTGCTTTACCAGCAGCACTTCACTTTCTAATGGAAACTGCTAGTTATGTGTAGTTAAGCTTATAGCAGTTTCGGCTGAAACATCTCCTATCTCAGGTCCATTTGAGTCCACACGAATACAATACTACCACATCTATAGATTTATCGCACCATTGAACACAGCAGCAACAAAGACGACTCAAAGACGTTAGGCTGATAACAGGCAAAATGAAGTAAACGTTCGAGTTAACCAAAACACGAAGAACGAAACCATTCAACGTTAGCGTCAAGTTTGCGCACGATAAAGGCTTCTGTTTCTGATCAGAAATGAAGAAGGTGAAGGTAAAATTTCGTTTGAATTGGTTGGTTGTAACTTAAATATTTCATCGTAGGGATATAATAAACAATTACAAAAGAAATTTTCAACAAGTGTACTTTCATTATTTAATGCCAAAGATTTGTTCTGACCCTAAGTTATGTCTTACCTTTCGGACTTAATGCAGAAAATAATTGACGGCGATCCAAGACGTTCCAGTATCAGTTGGTCCACAACTGTTATATCACCAGCTCCGCTCCTATCCAAAAGATGGCAAAGAAGAAGAAAGTTAGTGATGTACTCCCTTTCAAACTGCCGTTACACAAAAAACGCGTAACGCCAGCAGCGTGACGATTTGCTGATTATAGCTGCTTGAACGTACCGTCTCTCGTCAAGGCGAAAGAGAGTTTGTGGAAAACATTATTGGCAACATAATTTGAAAGCGTATACGGCGGGAGTTTCCCATCTCAAATAATTGATAACGTTGCACATTCCACACCTTGACCTTCGTCATGAAAGAAATACGCTTTTTTAGCACTTTCGGTTTCTTGAACGTTGTCCAACAATGAATAGCTCAAGAAAATAGCAACATAAGCGATGGATAGAACGTTAATCGCCTCGTTACATGCCTCGAATCTCAAGAAACATATACATAATCACACTACATCTCGAGCATTCTCGATAACATGTAGCTCGCAGTCAATACACTTCTTTTGATAACAAATATTTTCGGATTTCCGTGAAACAATATAAGGGAAATTTCCCATAATCAATCTTAACATTGTATTCCTTTTATGGTTAGAGAACTGAGCTCGCATTGAGTTTTCCAACACGTGTATGCATGGCAGATGGTTAGGGGAAATCCCCTAGATTTCAGAGAGGCATCCCTTTTCTTATAGTATACTGACCAACCACGTTCCAGCTTTTCGCAAAACTCTTGATTACACCGAGAAAATGGCTCCAACTTAAGGGAATCTGAGGTGCCCATTGAAAGTCGGTGAGTTCTCCTGTATTTGTATGTTTTCTCTTGTCTTCAAACATTATCCGGCTAATCAGAACTACGACTCGATTTCTTATTTGCAAAGCATGTCTGTTATCGGCGAGTTAGCTCTTTTCTTCTGAACTTATTTATCAGTAGACGCTGAAAATAACGAGCCATGAGGCTCAATGAAGACATAAATTACCACCAAAGCACTGATAATATCCATCGACTACTCAAAAACAGTGTGATTAGTACTAGCAATCGCGTGAAGACTGCTTGTGTTTGTAGTTTTTATACCACCCTTTTCTGTTTTTGTCTGACCTAGAATTTTGGCAAGCAAGGTATATCCTACCACTATAATCAGGCTCTTGGTCTAATCTAATCAGATAAACCGTCTGAAATATTGCTCAGGGAACCGCTTCAAGCAAGGTTCGATTTGTGTGACTACAAGAAAGACGAGCCTGTTGCTGCTAGAGCGCAGCATCAGAGTAATTATTGCAAATACCTCAACCCGGTAAATTCCGTTTTATTAAAATGCATTTCTTTCAGTTCGGCGACGTTTTCAATGAAATTTTTTATAGCCACTACAAATAGCCAAAAAGACGTCATGGATTGCTAATGAAATCTCCTTCATATAGTCAAGAGTAACGCCATCATCAAGGAAAGCAACTGCCAGCACCTCTTCTAAAGTGTTTGGTCTCACAGCGAAGCTCATTTTAGAGTTAAAATCAAAATAAATTTTATTGAAAACCTCAAATTCCTTTCCGGAACAGTGCACTGAAGATAATTGAAAAGAAGAAATTGAAAGTAAACGAAAGTGCTTAATAAGCACATTCTTAAACAAAAAATAATTACACAGCAAATTTTGCCAGCTTGGTGGGAGGCACTAAGACCGTTAAGTTTAATTCCCTCCTTTTCTTCTCAGAGTCTGGCTTGATCTATGCCAAGTAAGGAAAATGGTTTGAAAATTCTTTAAATTCATAGACGTTCCGTTCGGTAAGCGGACTGTAACGATCGAAAACTCAAACCCTCAGACCCGGAAACTCTGGCCCGTGGGTGTCAACTCAAACCCAGTTTGTGTTTGTTCCTGTTCTGCCAACGTTTTCCAAATTGTTTGTGTGTGTGTGTTTTTTTTGTCAAGACGATTTTCTCGAATGGTGTTGCTATTTTCTACATTTTTGTGTAGTCCGGGGGACTATCAAGCCTTGCCGCTTACTTATCTATTCATTACCTGAGCGCGGCGTGGAGAGGGGGAAGTAGGGGAGGGGGGGGGGGGGGTCATCTCATCCTGCACTATCATTATCATCCTAACCCACATTAATTACCCCCATAGCATCTCATCTCTACTTTTTTCATCCTGTCCTATCAGCTCTCCCTTCACCTGGTCACACCTGGTCTCATTCCATTTAAGGTGATTCCTCTCAATTGCATGGCGCATCGTTATTGCGCATAATTTATGGCGTCATTCAGCGCGTGCTTGTGCGCGCGTACACTAGAAACATTGCGAATTTGCCTTGACATTGAGCTTTTTCAGCTGAAAATTTCCCTTTGTCGTCGTGTTGTAAAAAAACGAGCACGGTGACCCCCCTTTTTTATTGGTGTAATGTACTCGTAATAGGCACACGAAAAACATATTTTAAGGAGAAAAAAAGTTTAATAGTAGAAGTTGGATTATTTATATATAAATGGGGTGAAACCTTACGTTTGGAGCCAGGAAGGAGTTTGAGATGATGACAAAGTTGTCCAATTTCCTCACATTATTTGCAAGATCGAGCAATTTGAAATCACAATACCAAACGAATATAGCCAGAAAAACAATTAGGCTCTAGTTTTCACTACTATTCGTAGTTTTTGCTACAAAATAACAGCTTTCTTCAGTTGTTTATGCTTCGAACATTTCTCTCCGTAAAAACACTTAGAACAACGAGTATGCAGGGCGAAAACAAGCACGGTGACCCCATCTTTTTATTGCATTTTTTCAATGTCCTATGCATAACTATCAATTGTGCCGAGTCTGAAAAAAATCTTAATAGTACTTCCTTTTCAGGGGAATTACCTTAACTCTTCTTTTCCCTTCTCTCATTCCTTTCCTTTCATCTCGAAGCTCATCTCATTCATCGCATTGTATTGTGTACTATCTTTTCTTCTACATTCATTACTTTATGTTATATTGCAACACGAAACGCAGCCACCGACTAAAATTTTAAAAAGTAAGAAACAGCTCTGGAAATGACGTAAGAAGTTGGCACAAGTATTAGGATAATAACGGCACGTAATCAATTCTCTGAACGGATGAGGGCTCTACAAAAAAGACTAAATGCTAAAATAATGGTTTCAAGTATACTTAGGCAGGCTTGATGGATTTGAAAAGCATTTTATTGGCTAGGAATGACTATATTGCTATACCACGCCTTAACTTTTGTAAAACTCTTCTTATTTTACTTTTTTTAGACATGTCGGATGTGCCTCCTCATAGCTGTACCTACCTTGATTGTACTCATGACTGTAAATGCATCATCAGTTTATACACTTGTGTGTCTGAAAATGATCACAGATTAGTTTGGATGTACCTGTCTGATGGGTCGACGTTTGATTCCTCCCGAATTCAAGCCGTAAGTGTCACTAATACGGGGTGTGATTTACAACTTACTACTCAAACGGTATGAGCAAAGCTAATGTATTTTATGGGCGTTTTCCTCCTCATAGTGCCTCTGAATTTATTCAAAATTCATATCCTGCGCAAAATGATCCTTTGAGTTCCATGGCGTTCCTCATAATTCCACAGAAGTACATGGAGTGTCCATGTTATTACATGGAGTTCCATGGAGTCCTATGGAATTCCATCAAGTTTCCATGGAGTTCCATTTGATAGCCCTTTCGGTTACATGGAATTCCACTATTCATTAAATAAATATAAATTCATATATCACTACTAGGAGCAAATGTGTGAAAAGCATGTGAAATGTATGTGAAACTCGTATGAAAATAGTGCAGCGCATATGAAATTTGGTTTCAAAAGGGATTCACATCACAATCTCTTGTTTCACATGTGTGTGAATTCATCCGTTAATGTGTGAAATAAGAAATAAGTTTTAAGGTGAGTGCAATAGACCATTTTACAGTTCTTTGCTCAGTATCCTGGCCTTTGTTTGAATGCGAGGCTGGGGGTGACCTTGTTTTGATACAAACCTACCTGCTTTTCTTATGGAAATTATGCTGATTAAACACTATTAGCATAAGAAAAACATGATTTCCATAAGAAAAGTAGGTAGGTTTGTATCAAAACAAGGTCACCCCCAGCCTCGCTTTCACCGACAACTGTAAAATGGTCTATTCAGCATGTGAAACACCATGTGCAATAGTGATATGTTTATATACCATGTGAAATAACCATGTGAAAGAATGTACCACGTGAAATAAACTTACAAATACGTGTGAAAATAAGTTAGGCATATGAAATGTAAAATTAGCAATTATGTATTACACACCTTTATGCAGAAGAAAGGTTTCACTTTACATGTGTAGAGAATTGAAGAAATTATAACCTTACAATGACAAGTCAGTGGATCGAAGAAGTGCATGAGAATATTTCCCTATTTTGATTCAGACGTCTTGTACGACCTAGAAAATGTGTATGAAAACGAGCGGTTAACCTCAATGGATTTGGAAGATGTTTCTGCCAGTAACACCACAAATAACAACATTAAAAGTTAAGGATTAATGTCAAGCGTGTTTTCAGAAGTTGCTGAAATTGTCCGAGTCATGCAGCGACGAGGGCAATTTGATCAACTTCTGAAAACACAAGTGGTTTATGAGGACTCATTCCAATTACGTGTTAATAACACAGGGGCAAAATTTTCTTAACATTGTTAAGGCACGTCGAAAAACAGTCAGCCAAGTGGAGTAAAATCACTCGTTCGCTCGCAAAGGAAACGAAAAAAAACAGTTCAACTAAGCTTAAGCTAATTTCTTAATTTGCGTCCAAAACGAGTGTAGATGATTACTTTTTACATCCAGTCGAGAGATAAATACGAGTTTCAGTCCTGAACAAAAGTAGCAACAATTAAACCAAATCTTCAAAGCTGAAATTTATTTAATTCACCTGTCACTGTAGAGATTTCCATCACTTGAAAAAACACATCCACTTAAAAACACGCATCGGTAAACATAGCAAACGGATTGTCCAAAGAAAGAACTTCGTCCTCCAAGTTTGAGCTACTCGTTCCTCCAATTAATGGTAAACTGTTCTGTGTCCCTTTTTGGTGAGCTGTATGATGCCGTGGAATCATCATTTTGTTTTTCAACCACACAATCCCGCTACGCCGGGCGCCATGCAAGCCGATCCAAGTTTTAAGCTTTTCACGAGTAAAATCTTTTACAATTTCATTTCAAACTCGAAAATTCACCTTCCTGAGTATCTTTTAAAAGTAGCTCTTGATCATTACGCCTTTTTAGCGAATGCATGAGCCAAAATTCCGCCGAATCTCACTGAACAATTTGCTTTTTGATCGCGATTTTAGACTAAAAAACAACTTGCACTTTCATGGTTTCAAACTTTGATGGTTTGACATTTTGACAGCTTTGGTCGTGTTTAACCAATGAAATGTATTGAGCCATTCTAACAAGGATTGTGATTGGTCTGTTCTAGCGTGCCTTATGAGAGTACAAATGCACGGCTGACGCCACTCGTAGGATTTGGAAAGTAAAGTTTTCCGAAAATTGTAGCCGAATGCGTGAGGAAATTAAGAAATTCTTTATTATAAAACAAATAAAAAAAGCCTTAACCGTGCTTTGTTCTGTTATAAGGCACGCAAGGAAGTGACGAGAGCACTCAAGAAGTAGTAAAAAGCACTCGCCTACGGCTCGTGCTTCTTTCTACTTCTTTCGTGCTCTCGTCACTTCCTTGCGTGCCTTATAACAGCAAAAAGCACAGTAAAGGCTTTTTTGTTTGTTAAATATTAAAATCTCTACATGACTGTGAAATCGTTTATGAAAGCTTTGTGAAATTCATGTGAACATTTAATGAAAGGTGTGTGAAATTCGTGTGAACATTTAATGTAAGGTGTCTGGATTTCATGTCAAAATTTTCTGAAAACAATCCTTCAAAGACGTGAAATTTTTTTGACACTCCGTGAAAACACCTTGTGAGAAGGATAACATTTTTTCATACGTATTGTCACATATGGCAAGCCGTTTGTAGCAAATTTAATCCTTGAAATATATGTTTAATCCACCAAATATTGGTTTAATTTAAACCAGTGAAAATTCATTCAATCCATAATTCACCAAATATTGGTTCAATTTAAACCATTGAAAATTCATTCAATCCATAATCCACCAAATATTGGTTCAATTTAAACCAGTGAAAAGTCATTCAATCTAATTGTAAATATAAATTTTCATTCAATTCAATCTTTTGATTATTATCATTTAATCCAATACCTCGAGTTTTGATTCAATCCAAACCTTGAAATATTTGTTTAAACCTCTGTCCGGTTTTATGCAATCTTCCTGGGCCGAGCACGGTCAAGAGAAACCAGAGTAGGTTGAGTACGAGAGAGTAGCGACAACATGGCGAGCGAAGAAGATTTTGAGTTAGAAAAAGACTTCCCGAAGTTTCTTGCAGAAGTTCTAGATAAAACCGAGAACCTTTTTCGAGGTAATTTTGACGTGGAAACAGGAGAAGCGAACGCTGACGTTCTTGATCAAGCTATTTGTTTGGTTAGGTCGTTAAGGGGATTACTGCAGCACGAGCGACAAGGAAAATCTGGATTCTATTGCTGTGGCTTTTGGAGATGTGCTTAGTATATTGCGTCGCAGAGCAGTATTATTACTCCGTCAACCGTAGCTGGGGATTCTCTTACGACAGGAAGCGAAAAAAAGGGAAATCGCCGAAGACCATGTCTTAAAATTCCTGTTGAGATGCTTGAGGAACTGTGAGGACTAGGATTCACCTGGACCAGGATTGCAGAAATGCTTGGTGTTTCGAGGTGGACAATTCACAGAAGAGTAGCCGAGTATGGTTTAGAAGACATGAGGGGTTTCGACCACTTATCTGACTAAGAACTTGACGAAATAATTAAAGGGTATATTTGTAACCATGGGAGGGCTACTGGATATAACTTGATCGCAGGTTTTCTTAAGTCGATTGGGTTACGTATTCAACGTAGAAGAGTAAGAGAAAGGTTAGCAAAACTAGATCCTCAGAACACTGCCTTAAGATGGGGTGCTGTTGTGGCACGCAGGAAATACCAGGTGCTTTGGCCAAATTCACTTTGGCATCTTGATGGCCACCATTCCCTGATCCATTGGAAACTTGTTCTAGAAGAATGTTTTTGAGATGCAGTGCCAACAATAAAGCAGAAACAGTTCTTAAATTGTTTCTAAATGCTGTTAGGAATGATGGGGATCTTTGGCCATCAATAATAAGAGTAGATTATGGTGTTGACAACGTCCTAGTCTGTGGCGCAATAGTAGAAACTAGAAGGGAAGGGAGGGGCAGCTTCACAGTCAATTAGTAATAAACAACACCCAAAAATCTCTAATATCTTTAAAGTGCTACTACGATCAGAAAATCACTTGTCTTTTTTCTTCAAATTTCGAAAGTGTGTTTGCTTAATACCCGACTCGCAAAATTTCAAGCTTTAATTTCAAGCAGACGACTGTTTACTTTGAGTGCAACTTTTTAATTTAACGGTCCGCCATTACTCACGTTCGTAACCAACCGATTAGGCCTTGGAGAGCTGGATCCAAGATAAAATGACGTCATATGCTCACGGGTTTAAAATTGCGGTGTGTGAATGCAGCTTATTAGGTATGCAAAACACGAGTTTGAGAGTCTGAAAGCTCAAAATTCCCGTGCTGCATACTAAATCAGCTGGGTTTACACACACTGCATTCTTATGCACATGTCATCGGCTTCCCCGTGGGGTCGACCCCCGGGCTAACCAGGGGGATTGTAAAATCAGTCAAGCAAACTTGAGGAATTTCCCCGGGGGTCGGGGAATCTCTCAAGACAAAGTCCCCAGGGTTAGGTGTCTCTCAGCTGAAAATTCCCGTGACATCCTTTTCAAACTTGTGAATTCTCCCACCCCCTAATCTTTGATCGTAGGACAATGTCAACATTTTCCCCTACCCTCGGGCAAAGAATCCCGTCCATCTCTTTGTAATCCCCCACATATCTCCCTGGTAGGCCCGGGGGTCGACCCCACGGGGAAGCCGGTGACATGTGCATTACTCTTGTGAGCTTTTTACGTCATTTTGTCCTCGATCCAGTTCTCTCAAGATTTTGAAGTTTGTAATGGCGGATCACTAAATAGAATATTTCAGTCAAAATAAAAAACTGATTTCTCCAAATTAAAGCTTGAAATTTCGCAAGTCAGTTGTTAAGCAAACACACTTTCGAAATTTAAAGAAAAAAAAAACAAGTGATTTTCTGATCGCAGTAACACTTTAAATAGACAGTTGTATTGTCAGAGACTAAATAATTTATATGATAAAGTTGATAGTGGTTCCCTTCACAGTGGAGGAGGGCAGGAGGCAAGAGGCAGGAGGGCAGTGACATTGCCTGGTCTATGACATGTCCAGAAAGCTCAGTCCAAATGAGGTTAATTCATCCCTTAAGGTGTAAGATGTAGGGAGCCAGCCAGGTATTCTGGAAAGAGGGATTGGAGGGCTTACTTCATAATGGATCTCACCCTTGCAATTACTAAGTGAATTCATTTCTGTATGATTTTTTATTTCAAATATGAAACCTCAAAATATACTTTAATGATAGCAAGTCTAACTTCCTATAAGCCTATCAACAGGGATCAAAGTTTTTCATTTTGCCATTCACACTATTCTGCAAACTCATTTTTCATCAGCTTGCTGTTAATTAATAATGTTCATTTTCCTGCTGTGGGTCAAAATCAGTCTTATTTTTGGCAGTACCCCTAAAAAATTCACAAGCTGATGGAAGTTCTGATGTCACAGAATATTGAGAACTATTACTTCTTAATATAAGGTACCTATACAATGAAGAATAAAGAAATTTTCTTTAGCTAAGAAGAACTTAAATAGTCCAAATTGGCAGCACCAAACCTCTAAAGTTAATGAAAGTTATAACACTGTTTCCTTTTGCCAAGGTAACAAAGTTAAAATAAGTGTTTATAATCTCATACTTAACACATTCCATGAACGATTGTTTCCTTATAAATGCACAGCTGACTATTTAAAAAATAGCATGAGTACTGAAAAATTCTAATCATAATATCTCTAATAAGTATTTTCATCCTATACTCAACCCATGAATCAATCAGTACTGGCAATTTTCTAATTCAGCTGTGTATTTATACAAAAGCAAACATGTGCATTTCGCTTAAATGTCAACTTAAACAAAACATTTCATTTGCCTTTTAGTGGATACACTATTAAGTCCCAGTTCACATGATTCCAAAGTGAGTATTTGTAAAGGCCAGATCATAAACTGCAAAGAGATTTTCTTCTGAGGGTAAGGATACCAGTAGTGGGCCTCTTGGGAGGACCAAACTGTTGCTACAGGTGTGTGCAGTAGGTATGAAGAAGAAGTCATCATGTCCTGATGCCTGAAGATAAATGGAAAGGTTTTTTCTGAAAGTTGTAATTACTTTAATAGCAACTGAAGATCAGTCTTAATATAGAATACAGACTGTTCACTATCTATGATGAACCAGACAAAAAGGTTCATTATTTTACCTGGTCATTTGCTTGTCCACTGACAAAAGTAATAGTTGGATGCTTAGTGAAGCCAAGAACAGGCTCTTCCGCTGCACCAGTGACAAAGATTAAGATAGAGCTCAAAGTCACTGGAGGTCGCCTTCCACTGGCCACTTGTCTGATGTACTTAATGAAGAGGCTATACACCTCCTTTTCTTTCGAGTAAGCAGT
>JAEMWC010000426.1:500000-517500 GCA_016490735.1 Pachyseris speciosa | reverse complement strand
ACAATTTCTACAATTTATAGTAACAAAAAAGTGGCCTATACAATTTTTCTACTGTTTAGCACCATTAAAAAATAGGCACTTAAATAGCGCGTGTGTCTACTGCCATGATCTAATCTTTTATTTGCTGGGTGTAAAGAAATATATGGTCGCACATTGGAATTGTAATATCACTTTGATCCAAGTGTGAACACAGTAGCTATGTATGGTGGGTGAATGTCAAATGAAATTCATTAAAATTGCCTGAAACTCGTTTAGATGATTATCAAAAGATACAAAAAGACATTGTGAGTATTTTGTGAATTTTAATTACAGACTGGTTTTATTACGATTTAAGAAAGAAAAATCGATTGCCCAAATCTTGCTGCTGCAGAAGCAAATTTTTTTGTCGAACCGCCTTTGGTCGCTTTACTCGAATAAAATAAAGGATTCCCGGTAAAATCTGATTGACTGACATTTAGCGTATGACACAAGATAACATCGCTGTTGCCGGGTAAACAAACGAAAGGGGGTAGGCGACTAAATGTATCAGGCGTTCTTTTTCCACACACGTATAAATTGAGGGTTCTGGGACAGCTCGCCCCATTAACAGCATAAATAACCAAAATAAAGCTTATTCGTAATACTTCGTTAACATATGTGTTTGCTTGTCATTGTTCGGGAAACCCTCACAATGACAAGCAAACATATATGTTAACGAAGTATTACGAATAAGCTTTATTTTGGTTATTTATGCTGTTAATGGAGGTCGCAGTCGCCAGAACCCTTATTTTATACGTGTGTGTAAGAAAAACCTGTTTAACCGGTTTGACTGGTTGTAACCGGTTGGGTAAAAAATTTACATTTGTGTGTATATTTTCCAAGTAAATCAGACCAAATAATGAAATTTGTCCCACCCAATCACCCCATTTGAAGAAAAGTGCGCACATTATATACCCCAAGATGGCAGCAGCACGTGTTGGGGAAGAGGTGCTTGCCGAGTTCTACGGATATGACGAGCCGGCGGGGGGAAACCCCGGCCCGCCCGCCCAAGCCGGCTTGTATGACGTGTTTAAATCTTGGGACACCGATTTTAACAATCGTTTGCGTGTTTGGAGGATGGACGTAAATTCGGAAAAGCCAAACAGGCAGAGTATTAATAATTTTGCAAAAAATGAAATGCACGACAAAGCTTTTGATGTTGTAAAGGGTGAAATTGATACACTGGGCAGCATAAAAGTAGATTTTGGTATGGAGGTTTATTTTACAAGACAAATACAAAATCAAAATGGAGAATGGGAAGAAGAAAAACAAAGAAGTTATTTTGATGATTTGCCTTTTGTTGTAACAAAGGCAAACCTTGACCAAGAATTTGAATCAAAATTTGATTTATTTATTGAAATGATTAATGGTCAGATAGATAATTGGTCAGAACGCGGTTCAGGATGGGCCATTGATAGAATCTCAATTGCTTATGTTAATGTTGCAAGATATCAACCTTTGAGAGGCGGCACTTACATTCCGGCGCCAAAAAAAACTGGCCAGCAAAAAGGCGATTATCAATGTAAAAAAGCATGATAATGAATGTTTGAAATGGTCCTTGAAAGCTGTAAGATTTCCTGCAAAAGTACATGCAGAAAGACCCAGCACGTATCCAAGAGAAGACGGTTTGAACTGGGATGGCACTGACTTTCCCACCCCACTGAAACAACTCTGCAAACTCGAAAAACAAATCCTAACCTTGCACTAAACGTGTTTGGTTGGGAAGACGACCATGTGACTTCTCTCAGAATCAGCACACAAGATAAAAGCATCCCAAGAATCAACCTGTTGCTTCTTCACGAAGATGAAAAACAACACTATTGTTTTGTGAAAAGGCTTTCATCAACAAAAAACACTTTTGCGTGATGTGCCTCATCGGGTTCTCATCAGAAAAGATTCTTGCTGACCACCAAAAACACTGCAACGGAGTTAACGGAACCCCCACAAGAATTGAAATGCCTGAAGAAGGTAAAAAACACGTTAAAATATCAAAACCACAACAGACAAATGAAAGCACCCTACATTATTTACGCCGACTTTGAAGCTCTGATTGAAAACATTCCAGAAGACCAACGCGAACAAACTGCCTGCACAAAAAAAAAAAATAAACAAGCACACAGCTTGTGGGTTTGCGGTAACATGTGTGAGAAGCGATGGGCGAAGCCAACAAGTCAAGAAATACAGAAAAGGATGTGATGGCGACAAAAACGCAGTAGTGGTGTTTCTTAACTATATTATTGGCCTGGAAAAGAAACTGCGCGAAAGTCTGGAAAACCCAGCTCCGATCCATATGACACAATGTGGCTGGAATAATTTCAACACAGCAAAAAAATGTCACATTTGCAACAAAGATCTCATCGTAAAAGACTATCTTGATTCAAAATCCGTGAGGGAGTTTAACACAGGCAAGTACTGGGGTCAGTGCCACAAAAGGTGTTTCTACAAAATTAAATTCATTGGGCCAAAAGCACAAAGAAAGCCAAAAAATGCCGACGACAAATACAAAGAAAGAAACCCAAAAAACTGTCTGTTTTGTAAAAAACCACTGCTTTGTGAAAAATACAGAGACGCCGTAAAAGATCACATTACAGGCAAATTCCGCGGTGCTGCTCACGATGCATACAGCAAAAAGCTTCGAATAAACCCCCAAACCATCCCCATCCCAGTCGTATTCCACAACTTGTAAGGATACGACGCGCAACCACTTGATGCAGTTTATGTCGAAAGTGGAAGGGGCCGGAGAGCTATCCTGCATTGCTAAAACATGGAGAAATACATATCATTTTCTCTGGGAAACCTGCGTTTCATTGATAGCAACGCATTTCTGTTGGCCAACCTCGACGCACTTGTGAAAGCCACACCGAAAGAGGCGCTGAAAATAACGAAAAGGCTATGCCCCGAACCAGAAAAGCTATATCTGCTGTGCAAGAAGGGCATTTACCCCTACGAGTACATGGATTCGTGGGAAAGATTTAATGAAGACGAGCTTCCACCCAAAGAGCGTTTCTTCAGTAGCTTTTCCGGCGAGCACATCTCAGACGAGGATTACCGCCATGCACATGAGGTTTGGGAAACGTTCGGATGCAAAACCCTCGGCGACTACCACGACCTGTACGTGAAAACAGACGTTGCGCTTCTTGCGGATGTGTTCGAAAACTTCCGAGATCTCTGCCAAGAGCAGTACGGTTTGGATCCAGCCCACTATTACACATCCCCAGGCCTGTCGTGGGACGCGCTCCTGAAAAAGACAGGAGCCGAGCTGGAACTCCTGACAGACGTTGACATGCATCTGTTCATAGAGCGCGCGATGCAGGGCGGCATCTCAATGGTAAGCAAGAGGTACGCCAAAGCAAACAATCCACTGGTGCCAGGTTATGATGACAGGAAACCAACAACTTATATCATGTATTATGATGCAAACAACCTTTATGGATGGGCAATGAGCAAAGCCCCTCCAGTGGGGAAATTCAAATGGAATTCTTGGGTCCCGTCAGAGGAAGAAATTCTGGAGATTCCAGAAGACGGCAAAAAAGGTTATTTCCTTGAAGTCGACCTCGAGTACCCCCGAGAACTCCACGAAGCGCACAATGGCTATCCTCTTGCACCAGAGAAAAAGGCCGTAAAAAAAGAATGGCTGTCTCCATATCAAAGGAAAAGGATAAATGATCTAAATCTCAACCCCCCAGACTGCCAGAAGCTCTTGCTGACGTTGCAAGACAAAAAGAACTACATTGTACACTACCGTAACTTACAGTTTTACCTGAAACAGGGCATGCGGCTAAAGAAAGTCCACAGAATATTGGAGTTCGAACAAAAGAAATGGATGGAGCCATACATCACGATGAATAAGAAGTTCAGAAAGAAGGCCAAAAACACATTCGAAAAGGACTTCTACAAACTTATGAGCAACTCTGTCTTCGGTAAAACGATGGAAAACTTGCGCAGCCGCACAGATGTGAAATTGATGCGCCCCCACGAGACAACCAGGATTAGAAAACTGATTGCAAACCCACTCTACTCACGGCACGAGTTCTTCGCAAACGATCTTGCAGGTATAAGCATGCGCGAAAGCAAACTCTGTTTGAACAAACCTGTGTACACCGGCGCGACTATCTTGGAAAACGATAAAATTCTGATGGATGACTTTTACTACAATGTCTTGAAAAAGCAGTACGGAAACAGATGTGAGCTGTTGTACACAGATACAGACAGTTTTATGGTTTTAATTCAAACAGAGGACATTTACAAAGACACGGGGCCCGGAGGCTGCCTTGGCCAAAATCTCTTCAATACAAGCGACTACCCGAAAACCCACCCGCTGTATTCGGAAACCAACAAAAAGGTTTTGGGAAAAATGAAAGATGAGTGCGCGGGCGCCCCAATCGCAGAGTATGTCGGTTTGCGGCCAAAGATGTATTCAGTTATGATGGCCAACGAAAAAAAGATGAAAAAGTCCAAAGGGGTGAAAAAGAACGTGGTCAAAAAGGAAATCCTGCACAAACAGTACAAAGAAACCCTGTCCCGCAAGAAGCAGCTTACACACGGAATGAACATTCTCCGGAGTGAAAAGCACAACATCTTCGGAATGGACGCGAATAAGACTTCTCTGTCTGCGTTTGATACGAAACGTTGGATAGAAGTGGACGGAGTACACACAAACGCCTTCGGGTCAAATCCTCTGCCGACCGCAGCAGAAATGGAAGCCATCGATGAGTGGTTAGATGGAATCTTTGGGCCTCCCCAGCCGACTGAAGAAGAACTGAAAAGCATCGATGAGTGGTTAAATGAGATTTTAGAGTAAGGTAATTTTTATCTTAGCACGCTAAAGCTAAATAAATTTAAGAGCAACCCTTAAAAGCCGACTATAAATTACTGAATTTACGTTTTCTGGGTATTTCATCATATAATTCTTTAAAAGGTAAAACGAATCCATAAATTTTTTATAGGAGCTGTCGTTTGCAAACATTTCCAATGCCTCAAGATGTTTATTTATTTCTTCTTCTGATTTTTTGGCCTTATTAATTTTTTTTGAAGGTATACTAAAAGTAATTGGGTCCAAAAACTTTAAAAGTTTCAAGATTTCAAGACAGGGGTCAACAGAAATAGCACCTTCCATTACTACACGCTCGCCACTGTTTAATTGGCTTGTTGACATATACACCCGAAAATAGTTATTTGCTTCGAAATTAAATGAGCTTTTCGGGGAGTAGCTCTGAGTTTGGCGGAACAACCAACAGCTCTTCGCGCACGAAGCTGCGTTGGGACCCGTCGTGCAAATAGTACAAAACAGGCGTGTCAGGTTTCACGACAGTTCTTTCAATCTTGAAGACTTTCAAAGACCAGACAGGGTCTGTGGCTCTTTTTTTGCCGCCCTCCAGCTCGCCCGGTTGGTAAAGATAACGGACGTTGACAACAAGGGGGAGCTGCTTTTCGCGATTCCCAACAGGCCTTTGATATGTTGTGGAAGGTTTGGAAGCCACTGCCTTTTCTTTGATTGCAACCGACGGCTTCTTACCTGTCAGGCTTGTTTCCTCATTGTTCAAGGCTTCAACAACCTCTGGAAGCCGTTTCACCCACGCGACAGACCGCTGGCCTTCCTGCAAACGCATTTCCACAGCATACTGGTAACCAAACAAGCGCTCCGCTAGAGTGCGGTTGAAACGCTCCACAATGGCCTGGTCTCGGTGAATTTCGGGCTGCCCACGCCGGATATATACTTTGTGGTTTTCCATTTCGTTTGTGACCTCACCCATAAATTCACGCCCTGGATCCACCTGGAGCATTTCCCGCCATTTCAGAGGCGAGCGCCTGTAAATTTTGCGAAACCCCGCGGCGACCTCATCAGAGTTTTTCGAGGTCAAAGGTTCGGCCTCTTTGTATCGGCTTGCAACGTCGACAAGTGTCAGCGCGTACTTGTACACCTTGCGCCCGCGGGGGAGTTTGTCATGTGGCAAAAAAAGAAGGTCGGCTTGGTGGGCGTAAAAACGTCGAACTTTGGACGAGGAATGCGTCGCGGCACCGAAAGATAAATCTGCCAAAGCGCCTGCTTGATGAGCCACTTTTTTGCAACATCCTTAGATACATTTGCGGCTTGCGCCAGCTTTTTGATCGCGGCAAGGCCTTTCCAATAACCTCCGGGGCTGTAATAGAACTTCGGGAGTTTGGCATCCATAATAATAATAATAATAATAATAATAATAATAATAATAATAATAATCACTTTATTTAAGTCTCAAATGTATTTAGCCAAGCACAGATGCTCTACTAATTGGGGAGACTAAATCAAATCAACTCTAAATAAATCAAATGAAATCAAATGTTGGTTTTTGGGGAGAGGGGAAAACCGGAGTACCCGGAGAAAAACCTCTCGGAGCAGAGTAGAGAACCAACAAACTCAGCCCACATATGACGCCGAGTCCGGGAATCGAACACGGGACACATTGGTGGAAGGCGAGCGCTCTCACCACTGCACCAACTCTGCTCCCCTATCCATATACTTGCTTCAATTTTTCTCCAACTCGGCTTTTCCAAAATCGTTTTTCAACAGTTTCATTCCTTCTTGAACCTCTTTATCAAGATTTTATTTTGCGGCTTCCAAAAGGTGTATGTTAATATCAAAAATACGCCGCATATTATGATGGTTAAGGCTGAAGGAGGTTTTTCCAACAAATACAACACAGGGAAAAAAGCGTCCGCAAAAGTTCCATCACATGTATAACCATTGCGGGCTTCCATTATAATCTTTTTTGAAGCATGTTGCAAACCATCAATTAGTTCGGAAAGCCTTCTTGAAAGATTAGTCTCATTATATTCACTCCAACCCCTGTGCACATGGTCAAAAAACAAACTGTGTGTAACTTCTAAAAGTTTATAGTGACCTTTTTTACTAGGGTTGTAAAAATTGTCCAATATTTCTCTTCGGTCTGAATCCGAAACATGCGGGGTCGCAACACTCGTGTTGTCGTCCATATACGTACAAACGTTTTTTCTTTAATTGGCGGCGAGCTAGTTGGTTTTCAAAGGAAACGGAAAGCAGCATATCCCAAAGCGAGAGTGCCGGCGCCCAAAAAAACCAGCTCGCCCTTTTTTTGCTGCTCGCTCGGCTGGTAGAAATCGGAGAACTTGGGCTCTTTCAGCGGAGACATAAGTCGGTTGGGGTGCGCTTGGTTATAAAGTTTGAAAGCGTACTCGGTGTTGGTGAAGTTCTGCTTTGCCTGCGCTTTGATTTGCTCGTTTGTCTGGATCCAGTCAAGGAGCTGGGTGCGCTGGCGGCTGTATTTCGCGTAAGCCGCCTGGTAATCCTCGATAGCCTTGTCGTGGCGCTTTTTTTCGTCAAGCGCGGCGTCGTCGCCGCCCCAAGCGCCTTCGCGAGATAATCGCCGCCGATAAAAGTTGCAGCATTGAGAACCGCGCCGCCAACCATTATAGCAATGGTTGCCATGTGTATATATCAGATTCTTTTTTTAAATCAAACGTTTTCGGGAAGGATTTTTTGGTCATAAAGACATTGTTTTGCCGCGATAGAGCCCGCCACGACTGCAGTAAATTTTGCATAGTTCATCCCGCTGCTACTTGGGTCAGATGTGAAATTTTCTTTCAAAACCTTTTTCGCGCCCCAACCAATGCCAGCAACTATGCCGGTAAGAACCTCCGCATCCATGACCGTTTTGACAAGCTTGTTCTCTGTCTTGGCTGACATGCCAGTACAACTTTGCGACAAAACTTCAAATTAAATAATTATTTGGTGGTTGAGGTTTCAACTCTTAATCCATATTCCTGATACCCCCTTTCCATTGCGGAGCAAGAGCCGGCTCGCTTGGAACAGGGGGGCTAGGGGCGCTTTTTGAAGCCGAAGACCTACTTTCTTGCGCTGCTTTACGCTGATAATAAAGGGAGGCCAACCCAGTAATAAGACCACCCAAGGCCAGAATGGTACCAAAAGAAAATGAATTTTCGTCCGCAGCTTCCTGCTCTGATGTGGGGGAAGCAGCAAACGCAGCTTCCTTTTCTTTATATTTTGCAAGCTCGGCCTTGGAATCTTCCAGTTCTGTTTTCTAAACTTCTCTAGCCTGTTTCGTTTTTTCATACGCCGCCTTGCCCACAGCCACCCGGTTGGGGTCTTTTTTGCGTTCTGTAGTTGGGGAAGTTGAAGTAAGTTGCCCATTCAATGGCTGTGTTTTGGCAGTCTTTGCTTCAGGTTGCGCTTCTGCCATTATGCAGATATTCTAATAAAAAAAAGTTCAATTTGCCAGGAAAATTGTCAGCAGTTGGTGAGTAATTGTCAGAAATTATTCAGCAGTTGGTGAGTAATTGTCAGCAGTTGCTGAGGATTGCTCAGGAATTTGTTCAGCAATCGTCACTGGCTCACGCTGCTCATCTTTTTGGCTTGTAAAATCAATGTGTTTTGCAGTGATCAGTGCCGCATTGGCGACAGCAAGATACTTGCCTGAATTCAAAGCAAGGTTGCCGGCCAAGCTGGAAAGCTCTTTGTTGATTATGTGGTCCTCTCTGAGTTCTTTCTGATAAGCTTTGACGTCATAAATGTAGACAGCCGATCCAACTGCTTTGGTCGCAAGAAAAATGAAGCTGTCGACCAAGCTATCGGTTGTTTTCGAGCCCACGTAAGCTTCATACCTGTTGGCATACTTCTCAACCTCTTTGTCGGTGAGACGCTTAACCTGCTCGTGCGACATCTGCACACCGATGGCCTCCTTGGCCTTCCCAGTCGACACCAAAACGACCATCTGTTCGCGGAGAGCAGAAATGTCAGGGCCAGCGGCCAAAGCACTAACACCACCTTCAGCCCTGCCCGCTGGTTCTGCTTCTAGCTCGTTCAAAATTTCTCCAGCCAACTGCTCGATTTCATCCATTGTTATATTAAGCTTTTTTTTTTTAATTCGAAAACAACCGGACCCCGAACGGGTGCCGCAGCGGGAACACAAGGAAAGAAAATTTTCGCTCTTTCAACTTTGAAATCATGCTTTTGTACTCCTCTGGGGGCAGATCTCCTGCATAGTCCTCAAATATATATTTCATGGTCTTGGCTGAGGGGTTGTAAAAAAGAACGACCGCCGCGATGTTTTCCCTGAAAGACGCGGTTATGCTTGTGTACTTCGGTGTCAACACCCATACGCTGATGCCGAGATGCCTCGCTGAAAAGGCAAGATGCACCAGCTGACCTGTGCGCTTTTTTACCTCTTTCGAGGCGGCGCAGTCGTCAAGTATTATGAGGGTGTTGGTTCCCTTGAAAGCAAAAGTTACGATCTTCAACCAAAGTTCCACCTCATGCTGCTCGCAAATTATCACATACACCCGAGGGTCGTTTTCCCCAAATCGAAAGAGGGTCTTGTTGTGAGCGAACGTCGGGCAGATAAGAACAATGTAGTCGAACTTTCTTCGGAAAGGGCCCCTGAGCTGGTCAACCACAAACCTTGTTTTGCCTGAGTTTGTTGGGCCCACTATGAGAGCGTTGAATGGAATGTTATCCGGTTCCATATTAAGTATTGCACAGATTCCAATTGCCGGCCCAATACGTTGAACTGCGAGTCGCTGATTGTGAAAACATGGCAATTTACTGTTCCAGACCCGCTGGTGGTTCGCTCGATCTCAAGCTGTACACCGTTCTTTGTGTTAACAAGTCTAACCCCGCCTCCGTGCATTTCATTGGCCGCCATTGACCGAAAGTCAATTAGAAGCCCGAATTGGTCGCCTGTGTAAAACTTTGTCAAATTTATGTGCTGTGTTTTATTCTCCTTTTTCATGAAAAAGCGGCTGACTTCTTCCCAAATGTCTTTTCCATCGAGGCCGTTGTTGTACAGCCGGTTGGGCGCACCGTTGACCGTGACGTTTACCTTTTTTATGTCGGGATTAAAAAACCTTTCCGAGTCCCTGGCGCCCGCGGTGTAAGGTTCGATGAAAAGGAGAAGAATCCCTTTCAAAGACCTTCTTTGTGGGTTGACGCGGAGATTTATACGTGTTGCGGATCCTTTTGCAAATGAAACAACCTCTTCCCGGTGCACATGGTCATACAGGAACTCTTTCCCGGAGTTATAAACACTTTCCGCCTCTTTGGCCAAATCTTCACTTCGAATCATTTCATACTCGATCTGGATATTTGTCAGCTTGTATTTCAGTTTTGTGGTGTCTGAGCCTTTCACGACATTATCAGCACTTGCGAGAGTAAGTTCGAACACAAGGTTGTTGTAAAGAGCTTGGGGGTAAAAGATTCCGTGATCGGCCAGGATTTGGTGGTCGAGACGGATATGGTACTTGTTTTTGTAAATGCCCTCTAGTTTGTTTTCAGCATCGACACCTGAGGTTTTCTTGTTCGCCGGCACCTGAGCGAATCTTGTTGAGGTCATCGCTCTGAATTCCCTCAAGCAGCATGTTGTCCCGCTCCTCTTGGGAAAGGAAAAGGTCCTCCCAGATTTTGTAAATGCCGTAGCCGACCGTGTCCTACAGAATGGTGCCCCCGTACTTCACAACCAGCTTGTCAACCAGCGCCCGCGAGACGTTTTGCACGAGATGATTGTTGGCGTGGCCGCCGGTTAAATCAATGTTGAACAGCAGGGAAAGAGAGCCTGGGACGAGGACCTCTTTTTCATTGAGTTTGGGAACTGAAACATAAAGAGTCTCGCCGGGGCTGGCTTCACTCTTGTCAAATGTTATTCGGTTGACCTTGCGCTCGGCTTTCGTGGCGCCTTGAATTTTTTCTTTGTGTGTGGGAAGAAGGTCGACGTGGGGCATGATATAATCTGGTGTTAAAAATTCAATTGGAAAATTAAAAAAAATTAATATATTACACAATGGCAGAAGGGGGTGTACCCGACGATAGTTATCTCGATCCTTTATTGGATGAGAAAGATGATGATGATGACGATAATGAGGTTGACACGACTCGGCCTTTTTACCAACCGGGATATACATCTACACGATATCATGGCGGCGAAGAAATTCCGATACGGAATCATTTGCAAGAAACTAGTGGGCTGCTCTTATGCTGAAATCGTAAAGCTTGTGGGATGTGGCTGGAGTGACAAGGATACTTCACAAATTAATGTGATCAAGTAAGCTGAAGCCACTCAAAAGGCACTAAGGCCACATGGTAGCGGGCATTACCCCTTAAATCTACCAAAGCAAAGATTGAGCCCAAGCATTAGCAGCCATGGACAGCTGTTTCGGCCTTGTTAGGCCTCATCCCTCATCAGCATGGCATAGCTAATACTCAGGCTCAAGTACCCACATATCAATAAAACAAGCAATGAAATCGTAAAGCTTGTGGGATGTGGCTGGAGTGACAAGGATACTTCACAAATTAATGTGATCAAGTAAGCTGAAGCCACTCAAAAGGCACTAAGGCCACATGGTAGCGGGCATTACCCCTTAAATCTACCAAAGCAAAGATTGAGCCCAAGCATTAGCAGCCATGGACAGCTGTTTCGGCCTTGTTAGGCCTGAGCCTGAGTATTAGCTATGCCATGCTGATGAGGCCTAACAAGGCCGAAACAGCTGTCCATGGCTGCTAATGCTTGGGCTCAATCTTTGCTTTGGTAGATTTAAGGGTAATGCCCGCTACCATGTGGCCTTAGTGCCTTTTGAGTGGCTTCAGCTTACTTGATCACATTAATTTGTGAAGTATCCTTGTCACTCCAGCCACATCCCACAAGCTTTACGATTTCATTGCTTGTTTTATTGATATGTGGGTACTTGAGCCTGAGTATTAGCTATGTCATGCTGATGAGGCCTAACAAGGCCGAAACAGCTGTCCATGGCTGCTAATGCTTGGGCTCAATCTTTGCTTTGGTAGATTTAAGGGGTAATGCCCGCTACCATGTGGCCTTAGTGCCTTTTGAGTGGCTTCAGCTTACTTGATCACATTAATTTGTGAAGTATCCTTGCTCTTATGCTGAGACCTCTTTTGGCGGCGACGGCATTCCTTCACTCGAAGGTTTTACTCATCAAGATGACAAACCCGCTCTGATTGCGAGAGCAAAGGATTTCATAAAAAGAAGTTTCCCAGAGTTGATTTTGGAAAAATGGGCCCCATTGGTTTCAGCAAAAAAACCCGGAAATGAGACAACAATTGTATCATTTGGTTCGAGATGTGGCGAAACTGAAATTTAAAAAAAAGGTGGTAGAGACTTTCTCAAAAACCTTACAGATAAGTTCAAGACAAGCCTTGGGCCCGAAGCTGAATCTCTTATTGCTAACGATAATGAAGAAATAAGAGAAACTCGGCAGAACCTGAGAGATGCAGAAAAACAACTTAAAGAAGCTGAGCGGTTTAATTTACAGAAAGAAAAAGCGGTACAAGAAGCAAACCATCTGCGAATAAGACTCGAACAAACTCAAGCCAAGATTGATCAATATGGGGAATCGAACCTCGAAAACGAATCTGAATTGCGCGAGCTGCAGCAACGGGCCAAACATTATAGAGACGATTTTGAAAACGCGAAAAAAGAGGTGGCTGCTTTGGAAAAACAGGCGAAGCAGCGGGCAAAACAAATAGCGCAAGAAAAGGCCAGTATTGGCCGAATTAGGGCAAGCCTTGAAGATAAAGAAAGTAAAAGAAACGATCTCGAGCGGGGGCTCAATGACACAAAAACCCTTGATTACCTTAAAGAACAAGAGGCTGATATTAAACGCCAAAACGAACAGGATCAGGAAATAATAGACGATCCAGACGCCTCCCCTTCTGACAAACAGGCCGCGGAAGACAGGATGGCCGAAAGAACAGAGGAACTGGCGCGCTTGCAAACACAAATTGCAGAAAGAGAAGAGGCGCTTCCACTCTGTGAGAGGGTGAAAGCTATTTTTAAAAAATACGGCGTTACCATCACAGCGATTGTTCTTGCGGCTGGTGTCACGATTGGCGCTGTGGTTGGCACCATCACCAACTCTTTAAAAGCCCTCGGGAAGGGGTTGGGAAACGGTCTGAAAGAAGTCGGCCATAAAACGGCTTCGCTACTGCCCGGCCTGATCGGCTCGATTGTTTCTTTCCTTTTCAAAACAGCAGGCGAGGCCATCGGTTTTCTGGATGAGCACGCTTGGCTCTTTATTCTGGCTGTGGTTGCTTTTCTAGTGGAGGGTTATGTTAAGAAGAACCGCTAGTTTTGTCTAGCTCCATTAAATATATAACACAATTCCGGCAATTATGGCGCGTGGAACGACAACTGATTTGTTCACGCTGTGTGCATCATTTCCTGAACCCGCTTCTTCCAAAGATTTGGGTGTTTCTGTCAACTTTTTATGTAACATTGGTGGCGATCGTGTTTTTGTTGGGTTTTGGGCTTTGTGGATTGAGTTTGAAGGATGGATGTTTGGCGGGTTGACCTTTGAAGGCCCACCCGACATTAGGTGAAGGGCCGCTTTTTTTTGCCCTGATTCACGTCATTGTTTACCCCAAGTTTCATCCCCGGCACCGCCTGCTTTAGCTTGTTGTTGTAACCAACCACACTTCCTGAGTTTAAAACCATATTAGACGGAATCAGCCAGCACCCCGGCGCCACTGCCAGATTCAGCCGAGCCTTTGCTTGGTCCACAGCAAGCTGATAACGCTGAACACTTTTCGAAATGTCGGGTGTGTGGATGGCGTCCTCCATGAGAATAAGGAATTCTCTTTGCGCCTCCTTGGCTCTGCCACCATTTCCAAGAATGCTGCTTCTTACGTTTACCTGGGCACCGAGAATGCAGTAAACAAACGCTTCTATTGACTGGTTCAGGCGCGCCATGCCGGCCTGAGTTAGCCCGTGCGCAAAATCCGGCACAAAATACTCAAATTGTTTGTCCGCGCCCTGGTCGTTTCTGATAAAATGAAGAACGTTGCCGCCGTCTTCCTCCGTGTTGGCTCCACTTTCGTCTGAAAACCTTTGATTCGATGGGTTTGAAAGAGGTGTGGGGTACTGCCAAAGCTTTTGCGCAAAAACGCCGTTGTCGTACTGAATGAATACATAGCCGAGGCCGTGGTTTTGACAGTGTGAGCTTGGATTAACACCGAATTCTGCACAAATCCTACTGAAAGAAGCCTTGTCGTATTTGTTATCCTTTTGATTGAAATTAGGGCCGTCTGGTAGAGAGCTTATGCTTTGAATACCGCCCATCTCGAAAAGAATTCGCCTTGTTGTGAAATAAACATGAAAGAGATAAAAGGAGCGGAGCTGCTCAGATCCTGTGGAATTACCCAAAACGTCCCCAGTCAAAATCTCTCTTGAAACGCCGCAACCTGTTTTTGCACACCAAAACGCAAAGTTTAGCTGTTGAGGCCAAAACCCCATGTGTGGACCACCGAGCCATTTTCTGGCTACTTTTGATGTTTTGAATGTTATCTTTGTGTCTTTAAAAATGTTCCTGGGCTGTGTTGTAAAAAAATTATGTGGGTGTGACGTAAATTTTTTGCGAACCGTTCAGCTTTGCGCCAATCTGCGATTGAATTTTTTCTGTGAAATCGACAGCTGGTATTGTCTGTGGCGGGCGCCCAGAAATAGCTGAAAGCTGTGATGGAAAACCGCCGCTTAGTTGCATTCCCAGCGCTTTTTTCATTGCTTGCGGCCAATAATTTTTGCCTGAACCAAAAACGCTTTTTAGATAGTCGGGCCCTGCTTTGTACATAATTTCCGCTGTTGCCTTGTGGTCTTCGGTAAAGTTGGCTTCCGTGGTAAATTTACTCTTGTCGGCATTGGGGAATTTTGACAAAAACTCGGCCCAAGCCTTGTCTTTTGCATTCTTTGAAAGTTGGCGGGCCTCCGGCGTTTGCACCCACTGAAAAATTTGCCATCTTGTGAAAGGGTGATATTTTCAATTGAATTTTAATGTGCGCTTAAATAAATGGTTGTCATCACAATTTCCACAACTGACAACCCCTGCACCGTCTATTTGGACGAGCGGATTCCGAAAGCTGATGATTTCCAGCTTATTTCGTGCTCGCTTTGCAATTCTTGGCTCAATGTAAAGAGCTCTGGGTTAATTTCGTTGTTAAATGCCCACGGTCAAATTACGTCTACAAAAGGGTTTCCTCCAGGAAATTACACCCGCAAAGGTCTCGCAAAAAATCTTAAATCTGTTTTTAAACAACTCAACGCCAATGTAACCGCCATTGAAAATGACCCCTCTGGCGTTGTGGCGATTTATAACACAGAACATAATATCCTTGTTTTCCCCCAAATTTTAGTAGATTTTCTTAATATCCCCAAACGTATTACTTCGAGTGTGTTTATCTCAAAACTCAATGACCCGAGTGTCTTCTTTGTGTACTGCGACTTGGTTGACAAAGACCAAAATTTGTTGAATGGGGCGAAAACAAACCTACTTGCCAAATTTGACATATTGGGTGAGGCTTTTGAAACAATAAACTATCGTGCGCCCGAACAGCAAGTCTTTCGACTAGTGAACATGTGAACAGTGTGACGCTTTCAGTCAAAGATGAAAATGGAGAACTTTTTGATTTCCGCGGACAAAGGCTTTATTTTGAGTTGATGTTAATTTAAAGAAAAAAAAATTGGTTAATTATATCATGCCGAATGAGGATGTGATGCCATTTGTTCCTGAGGCATCTGCTCCACCCGAAAGTGTGGCAGAACAGCAGTATAATCCGCTTTATCCAATTCTTCCCAACGCTGAAAGTTTCCGGCTGACTGAGCTCAGAAAAATTGAAAAACAGATTTCTGATGAGGGGGAGCATTACAGGGTTGTGCTAAAAAAATACAAAAAGGCTTAAAAAGCCTGCAGCTATGCTGTTTCCGGTCTTGGCGTTGCAACAACGGCTTTTTCTTCTGGAGCTGTTGCCTCTGCACTTAATGGGGTTGGAGTTCTGGTCAGTGTTCCTCTCGGTGTTTTGGGGGTGTTTGCGGTGCGGTTTCCACCGTTTTGACTAGTGTCAACAAACGGCTTGAAAGAAAAGTTAACAAACACAACAGACTGAGTGCTTTGGCCGTTGCAAAACATGACACAATAAATGCTTTTGTTTCTAAGGCACTCGATGATAATCGGGTAACGGATATTGAGTTCAAACATGCAATGGCTGAAATTAAAAGCTATAACCAAATGAAAGAGGCTTTGCGTGCAAAATTCGCAAAAAAAAAAACAGCCAGCACAGGCGCCACCAGACCTTAAAAAAATAAGAGAAGAGGTTCGCGAGGAACTCAGAAAAAAACTCGCGGCGAGCGCAGGTTTGAACTAAGTTTTGAAGGAAAAAACTCAAAATTCTGTATAAGTTTTCTGAAAATGTAAATTAAATAAATGGCTAATGGTTACATTATATAGGGCAAAATGATTGCTCTGTTACATGCTATTAGCTGTTTTTTCATTGAGCTTTCAACGCCTGTTTGGCAAAGGGACGTCAGAAAATAACCTTTGAATTTGTTGAAGTGATGAAAGATTCTGAAAAAAGCAAGGATGCCTAAAATTCCTTTGGGCTTAAAAACAGTTAAGCCTACAGGAATGTGCATTGAAACAAAAGCCTTTTTTTAACTCCAAAAAGTTATGATCTCATTCAAAAGGGAAACCCCTCCCCCCCTCCCCCCCCCCCCCCCCCCACAAAGTTCCTGTCACTTATGCTAATTTCTTTCGGGTTAAAGATCGAGAAAAGTTTATTGAAGATTATGGAGGATCTTTACTGTGTTAAGGAAGGTAAGAAAATCCCAATGTACGAAGCACAATAAAATTTAAAATAACAAAAAATGGAAGGAAAATTGGAACGGCGAAATGTAAAAGTTGTGGGATAACAAAAACCACCTTTGTGTGAGCCGTCGCCGCGATGTAAGATGCCGATGGTTGTGAATAGTCTGTATATTTCTAAAACTATTCAAACATTTCATTATTTTCAATATCCACATAACAACGACAAAAAAATGGGAATTGTTTTTTGAAATAAAAATATAAAAAAATCGTCGTTAATAACACAATAACAGTATTTCCAAACTTTGTTAACTACTTTAATGGGGTTTTTATCGTAAATATAATGATACTTAGACCAATCATCTAACACTGATTGCCCACCTATTTCAGCCAAACATTCCGGGCACATAAAGAAACGATATTCATAAGAAGAATTAATGACAGCATAAGCTTGTTTTACTTTTTGTTTTACTTTTTGTTTTTTCTTTATAATCTCTTTTTCTTGCTTTTAAAGTTAATTTGTAAATATATTGTTTTATTTCTGGAGGCATGTAATTAATATAAAATTCAAGATTATCAACAACTGGCTAGTCACACTGAGTAATGCCGCGGCTTGGGCGGGCGGGCCGGGGTTTCCCCCCGCCGGCTCGTCATATCCGCAGAACTCGGCAAGCACCTCTTCCCCAACACTTGCTGCTGCCATCTTGGGGTATATAATGTGTGCACTTTTCATCAAATGGGATGATGGAGTGGGACAAATTTGATTATTTGGCTGATTTACTTGGAAAATTTACACACAAATGTAAAATTTTTACCCAACCGGTTACAACCAGTCAAACCGGTTAAACAGGTTTTGCTTACACACACGTAT
>JAEMWC010000426.1:475000-495000 GCA_016490735.1 Pachyseris speciosa | reverse complement strand
GACCAAACCCGAAAAAACCGGAAACAATCAGTAACGATCCAAACAACGGCTTACCGCCGCGAAAAAACAAAAAATTTATCATTTGTTTTTTCGTTTAGCTGGGTATTTTTTAGCTGATACAATTTAGGCACCCTATGTAAGGATCACGCAGGGAACACTATGCCAAAATTGGGAAAAGTGATACCCTATCCCGCGGCACATACCTATATAGCCCATATGTTGGAGTACCCCCTCCCTCCATCCCTCGAGGGTTTTGGTACATGAGTTTCCCGTCCTCTGCAAAACAACAACGTGAAATTACCAACTTTTAGGTTTTCTCAAGAACGTGAGTACGTTGCGATAAATTTAACTTTCTTTTTCTCACTTTATCGCTGTTTATAGTAATTTAGTCCCTGGATAGTTCGTCAGCATTTGCAAGCTAAGCAAATTGAAATAATCACGAAAGAGTTACAGAAACGAGAATTTATATTTTGAAAACGACTTTTTCGTTGCTGTGGCCGTCTTCGTTGCTAAAGCTCCCTTATTATTACCAAACGACTTTATTTGCAATATACTAAATAACAAAAATGCACCAAAATATTGAGTAAATAATATTTTTACACTTGGCGCCCAACCGCCGCTAAAGTCATTATTTATAAATCATGGAATTTGCCAACCTCCGCTAAAGTCATCATTTACAAATCATAGAATTTGCCAAGCGCCGCTAAAGTCATTGTTTATAAATCATGACATTCATGCAGCACAGCAAAAGACATTATATATAAATTATAGAATTATGCTCATGGCCTGAAATTTCATTATTTGTAAATAATGAATTTGCACGCCTGGCGAACTTCATTATTTATAAATAGCAGATTTACCACTGCTTTGCCTAACTTCATGATATTTAAATAAATTTGTAAGACATAGCCTGATTTATAAATAACTGGTAAAAAACGGCATGAATTTAATCGAAATAATAAATTTAGAAACGGTGCCCCATAAAAGCCCCCTGCCTGGCATCATAAAGCTGGATTGATGGGTAGAGGCCATCCTCTGGAAGAAAACAGAGGTGAGAAGCAATCTTACCCGACGTGGGCCGCCTAAAATGTTTAATCGAGTCATGGCGATTCACGAAGTGAAGTTGTGTCGCCTAGCCGTTCTGTGAGTGGATTCTGCGACCTCGCATGGCAATTTCGGTGAGTTTTGACTTGTGAATAATGCATTCGGTGCAATATTTTGTCAGCAGGCCCGCGTGGCTCGACACGGTTCTAAAAAATGTCTAAAATAAAAATTGGCGGACTTCCATGCTGCTGGTATACAGACCAGTGAGTGCATCTGAAATCAAACGCGTTATCCATGCACGTCGCGCTATAGAAGTGGGCAGGAAATTGTGGAAAAGATGGGAAGAAGTGAAGTCGAAGTTTGCTGGCAATGTAGACTTTTAGCTTTAAGAGGAATTTTTGTCTTTTGTCTTATTTTCGGTGTTGTCCAGGGGCGTGTTTTGTTTTGCAACAGAATAAAAGGTCATATTCAATGAAAATTGGGAGTTTTAATCAGTCTAGAGGGTGATGAAGTCTAACAAAACTGATTTATTTGGCAACAATAATGGTTCCTTTCAAACATGGTCCGGGGTTTGAGAAAGTTGTGGGTTTTCAAAGCAAGGAGCAAAAATGCACCGTATTTGGTAAACTTATCGGAAAAGAGTTAAGTGTCTTTATATCTGTTTTTATTTGTAGACATCTGCATGCATGCATGCATGGTTCCCATAACATGGAAACAAACTAAAATATACTTCCACTGTATACTGATCAAACAATATCATGAAAATTAAAGTACATTTTTTTTTACTGAAAACAATGTTTCAGTGACTCACTGTAGGAACACTAAAGTCAGCCATGCTCCAATAGCCTTGTTTATCTTTTCTATTGCTCATCAAAGCCTCGACTCACGAGTAGTCTAGCTGTGCGTTCAGCAGTTCTTTAATGAGACCGAAGACTGTAACTGAACAACCGGTCGCCATCTTGGATTCAAGGGACAAAGAAGAAACTGGTGAGGGACTGGGAATGAATAAAACATTTCTGTTGGAATGTGTTGCTTGGAGGATGTAGAAAACGAATAGCTGTTACCAGGAGCCAACTGTCACGTGGTACGAGAGATGTCACTTGAGAACTCCTCGTACTAGATAGTTTTTCGCTCGGAACGAAAACCGCGGTTGATGTGGAATTTTTTCGATTGTCAAATGATTAAAACGAGTACCATTATATTTATGGTCCTTCGAGCCGGTTCAGTGAACACGTTGTGGAATGGAATATTGATTTGTGGGAGGTTCTAGTAATGTCGGGGAAAAGCCGTGATTGAAACAAAATAAGTCACAGGAACAAATTACAGCAGTAGCTTTGTATTTGAGCGAACAGGTCACAATGAATGGTTATTTTTTTAACCACCCCGGTCACAAGTAGTTTAATTGTGTTGCAGCTGCCGATCCAGGAAAAAGGAAAGAAATTCTCAAGAGGAAAGTTCCGTGTTCTGTTTGTTTTAGGAGGGAACACGTTGCAGGTTCCTGCCCATCAGAATACAAATGTTTCAAATGTTGTGGAGGGCATCATGTTAGCGTGTGTTCAACCGACCTCTAGCTCCCGCCCACTGGAAACGGAAATTTCACGCAACGCAACCCAAGCAAACAGCATGGAGTCACCGTTCAGGAGCCACGTCAATCTTTTACGTTAGTACTAAACACCGCAACAGTTTCAAACCCAAGAAATATGAAGTCAGTGCAAGCAACATTGATTTTCTATATTGGTTCACAGAGGACATACATTTCAAGCCGTTTAAGGGATGCCCTCGACCTCCCCTGTTTACGTTCGGAGAACTTGTTGATCAAAGCGTTTGGAGGTGATACTGATGAGCGGAGTCGAGGTGATGCTGTACAGTCTGGTTTCACTAGAATAGGAGGTGGACTGAATTTGTACGTTGAAGGCTACTCGGTACCTAACATCTGTTCCCCGTTGTCTCACCAGAAGACTGAGTTTGCGAAAACCTCATATGAGCATCTTTCTTCGCTGGAGTTAGCTGCCACCTCGATGGGTGCGGCTGAATTGCCAATCGATTTTCTGATTAGGAGCGATTTTTACTGACAGGTTAAGACTGGTGAGACGCGAAGAGGAAGACATTTGGGGTGGGTCTTGTCAGGGCCCGTGCACGAGCCACAGCAAATGTCAGCTGAATCCTCAGTTTATTGGAACAATACTCACGTACTTAGACTAAGGAATGGCCCCAGAAAGTGAAGATGCAGTATACGAACAGTTCCTGAGTAAAGTTCGAATGAAGAGTGGTCGTTATGAAGTATCTCTCCCGTGGAAGGGCATTCACTCCGCCGTAACTGACAATTACAACTTGAGTTATTCTCGTTTGGCCTCATTGATAACACGTTTAAGGAAAACTCCAGACGTCCTTCGCGAGTACGAGAATATTATCAGAGAGCAAGAATCTAAAGGCATCATAGAAATTTCGGTACAGCCAAGTCCCCTGGAAAGGACCATATTTGCCTCATCGTGAGGTTGTACGATCAGGACAGACAGACCACGAAACTTCGTATAGTGTTTGATACTTCCCTAAAAGGAATGGTCCGTCCCTGAACGATTTTGTGTACGCTGGTCCGCCCCTGTCACCTCTGCTTATGGAAATTATGATGAGATTCTGTTGTTTCAAAGTTGCCCTCGTCGGTGACATAGAGAAAGCCTTTCTAGTGGTAGAAGTTGTTGAGGCTGATCGAGATACTCTGCGATTCTTGTGGCTTCAAGATCCATTTGCTGAGGAACCGAAGATAGAAGAAGAGGTTAACCTGGTTGGTGTTTGGAGTATCGTCAAGTCCCTCTCTGCTGAAAGCCACTTTGAAGTACCATTTAAGCAAGTATGAAGCCAGTGACCCAGAATTTGTGAGGAAGGCTGTGAAGGCCTTGTACGTGGACGACCTCTCCATTGGAGTTCAAAGCGTGGAGGAAGCCTGTCAGTTGTTTCTGAAGTCAGAGTAAAGAATGTTAGAAGCTGGTCTTAACATGACAAAGTGATCGTCCAACTCCAGTGAACGTACTTATCGAGAATATTTAAGTCACCGATTACAAGGACGTAGAAGTCAACCATGGAGCTAAGAACTTACAAGAAGACAATGGGACCTACACTACCAGTACCCTTGGAACTGATCATGAAGTCAACAAAGACAGAGAGCAGAAGGTCCTACGAATCACGTGGAACCATGATACCGATGAGCTGAATATCGAGCTGGGTCACATCGTTAAGTTCTCAGAAACTTTGCCAAAAACTAAATATGCTCGAGGTGATTGCACAAGTTTATGACCCACTGGGTTGGATATCACCTGTCTTGATCAACATGAAGATCCTATTTCAGCCAGTAAGTCTAAAGAGGGTTGGGACGAGGAACTTAGTCCAGACCTAAAGAAGCAATAACAAAAGTGGATTAGAGAGTTAAGGAACGATGACAGTGCCAGAATTCCGAGGTGTTACTTTACTAAGGCTGAGCCGGTGTCCACCTCTCTGGAACTTCATGGATTCAGTGACGCGTCCAGTTATGCGTATGCTGAAGCCGTGTACCTGAGAACTGAACAAGAGAGCCGTGTTAGATCAGTGCTGGTTGCTTTAAAACCAGAGTAGCGCCACTCGCTGGACAGTCGATTCCTAGATTGGAGTTGTTGGGCGCGTTGATTCTAGCAAGATTGATAAATCATGCGGCCGTTGCTCTCTCGGAAACTGTAAGGATAGACAAAGTTCGTTGTTGGATGGACTCCACGGCAGTTCTATATTGGGTTCTGGGGGAACACAAACAGTGGAAACAGTTTGTCCAGACTAGAGTCTTGGAGATTAGAAGCCTTGTTAGTTCCACTAGCTGGCGCTATTGCCCAACAGATGAAAATCCTGCCGATATGTCTTCGAGAGGTATGAGCGCTTCCGAGCTTGCATCCAGTGGTGTAACGGACTGAGCCTCCTGACGTCTTCTGAAGATCAGTGGCCACAAAAGCCTCACGCAAATTCACTTGATGATAGTGTGGTCCATGCGATTGAAGCTGAGTGCAAGAAAGAAGCCACAACAGCAACTACAAATTTTGTAACTGAGTTTAACACAAGTTTGAGCGATTGTTTTGGATTGGAACGAAATAGCATTAGTGAGATCTAGAAGTGATTCCGAGTTAGCATGTGACTACTCTTACAACCCCCACGTAGGCGTCCCGGGTACCTTGCTCCCAGGCTATATTCCCAGGTGATATGAAAATGTATTTTGCAAAGGTAACGATGCATGCCTTTCCTTGCCCACTGATGTTTATGAAAATATTGATCTTCCAATCAGATTGACAAAATTCAATAAAATTCTATAGAATCGAGTTTCCCACGGAATTCCATGGAAAGTTTTCTATGAAATCCCTTCAGACCGAAATCCTTGGAAGAATTGTCAGTGGTTTTCTTGGAAGTTTCCTTGTATATCACTGTTTGAATTCTGATAGCAGCTGCCAGAGGCGCCTTTACAGGCTGACGAGCGATCTCTTCCCATAGAAGAAATGTAAACCGCCATGAGACTATGTCATATGTGCGGCAGATAAATCCATTACCATCTTTGTGTTCCTTAAGTTGTATATTAAGCAGTTCTTTAACTTACCGGTGATGATCTTTAATATTCTCTTCCAGGAAATAGATCAGCGATTTCTCTACCATGTAGGTGATTTAACCTTCTGTTGGAAGGAGGATGGAGAGGAGAGGGAGCGAGTTATCTCCTCGGAAATAAGATTGGGAGACGGAGCATTTGAAGTAAAAGCAGATAATGGCAATGCAGAGGTAGGGAAAGGAACTTCCAGTGACAGTAACAGTATAATTATGCAACCACACAATATCAATTCTGTTTGGTGATTTGCCGCTGATTAATAACATGGTCCTCAAATCTATAAATCATTTTAATTCAGAAAGTATCTTTTGCGTTTGCTTTGATTTGTTTGCGTTTGAATCGTTGTTATTTATTCAATTCTAGATTAGAGGGTAAACCAACCCAACATATAGTGTCTTTGTCTCTTTTTACCGGTTCAAACAAAAACCCGAGAATTAATCAAGTTAGACGGCGAAACGTTGCCGCTTACCGGTTATCGCTGCTTACACTCTTTGGACGAAGACCTCTCACTTTTTGAATGAAGCGTGAAGCGCGCTAATTTGTATCATTTTCTTGACAGCTTTTTGACAACTTTCTGTCAGATGTTGAGGCATACACATACATTTGATCAGCGTTTTTTTTTTTTTTTTTAACTCTTTTCCCGAGTTTGATTATTTGTCTTCAATAAAATTTAAGCTTTTAATTAACAATATCGATACCGCCGTAAGTTTCTTCTCTTGTTGTCGTCAGTTTGGTATCTTATTTTTCAGAAAACGTAGTTGGGTAAGCCATTTCACGCCGAAAAACGCGGGTTCCTCACATCTCGGGTGTGACATATAGCTTTGATTGATTGATTGATAACTTTATTTTAACACGGTAAAATTCATCAGTAAAAATTACAAAATCCTATACCTAATTACAGCTTTGTCTAGGAATTAAATACTAAAAATAAACTGCTTTACATGAATGCCGTGTCTGAAAAAAGAGATGCGCGGATGCGCGCCTTCAGCTGTCAGAGCTCCGCTAAAAAAGCAAATGAAACATGATAGGTCAGTACTATTTAATGAGTTGTCTATTTGTTGGTACAGGCATACCCTCCTCTGTGGATGGTATGCCTCATCCTCTCACAAACTGTGCAATTGAATAGTTGAAACGGTTAAAAAGAAAGCTTTTTTAATTGCCACATACCAAACCTTTTAAACTATGAAACAGGAAGAAAAAGAAGGTTCAAACATGAAGAAAAGATAATATTTACTTTTTATTATTTTCAATTGTTGATTTGAGGTTTGCTAAATGGCTGATTCTCGGTATTCCTGAAGGGGTTAGCCAAATGATTTGTAGAAAAACAAAAAAACAAAACAAAAAAACAAAAAACAGAAAAAAAACAAAACAAAAACAAAAACAAACAAGCATACGCAATGCGAATCATTATATACTTTCCTCGTAGCAAAACTTGTGCTACGTGTTTAATTTCCAGACTTCAAGGTGGGCTTGTTCAATTAAATCGACAAAAACAAAAAAAAAAAAAAAACAAAACCAAAACAAAGATATTTCGATTCCAGAAGGGTAAAAAGGTGTTTGAATAGCCAAATACTCTCCTAGTGCGTCTTATACACACATAAAGTTCTGAAAGCGTCAGCTCAAGCAAGTGCCAGCTTATATTGTTATGTGGAGTAGCGTCACTGTCAGTGTGATAAAAGGTTGTAGGAAATTGCAACGGTTCCCTCGCCATTTTGCATGCAACTGAATTTGAAAGAGATATCATTTCTGGCAAAAAAAAAAAAAGAAATAGCTGGACAATAAACGTTAAGTTTACGTATGAGTTTGCACGCACGTTGGTAGTTTTAGAAGCTTAAGCGCTTGACAATGCCCCTATATATTTGGACGCTTATAACCACGCCGCCGCCGAGTGAACGTATGCAGCGCAACGAACCAAGACACTAATCAAATAAATGATACTTTTCGGGAGTGTCAATTGATTGATGAAACAGAAGTGCGAGTTTGACCAACCAATCACAGAGCCAAATAAACAAATCTTAAACAAATGCGAGTTTCCCTTGACACTCACCTTTATTTCTCAGTCACAAAATCCTTTCGCAGTGCGTTTATTTATTTTTTTTTTTTTGGTTCAGTGAACCGGCTTACAAAAAAACCAATCCCGGAAATTGAAATGGTTATCCAGAAAATTACCAAGACAAACTTGAGCGACATAAAGCCTGGTCGCCGTGTTTTACTGTGCTTTGTTAAGTTGCCGAGGGTTGCTAAAAATAAGTGAATAGCAAAGAACAGAGTATGAAACGGTGTAAGCCCTCTACCGAATGCAATTTTTGAGTCTTCTTTCTGTTTTTCAGATGAGGAGAATTGAGTTATCAAATAATTACCCACCCAAATTTAGGACTGACTTCGGAAAAATCAAGACCCCAAGAATTGATGACGTAACCATTGCAATTATGAATGGCTTTGGTCAATTTCGCATCCTCCCGAAGACCTTTGGCCTATCGTTTTTCAAGGTAAGTTTATAACTTCAGTTATGTCAATCGATCTTCGTCTGTCCGTCTGTCTGTCTTCAATCTTGGCTAAAACTCCTTGTAATAACGTTGATGTAATGATAGTGTTTCTATTCTCTGTAAAGCCCTCTCGTAACCCTTCATTGCCGAGTAAATGTTTAAAGTGACTTTGCACCAGTCAAGATAATATCCACGGTTTAGGCCCTTCGACCATCTGGCCAGAGATGTGCCTTCCTTGCGCGGGACTTGTTGCCCACAAAAACTGAAAATCTTCCTCCGAAGGTGACTCGAAGTTCGAAATCAAAGGGCTCAGTCTGTGAACCAAGTAGTCAGTATGGTATTAGAGTACCTTAGAATGAGATCTGTCAAAGTTAGATTGCTGAAACATGAAACATGGTTTGTTTCCCTCTCCTGGTGCAAACGAAACAGTTCTGTCTGAGTTTTCTGCTATATCTGGCTGCTCAGCACCAGTGTATCTGTAGCCCCTAAAGGGCATCCATCAACTTCACACCAACCATCAAGATCATCATTTTCAATAGTTGTATTATCAACAACATCTGCAGTGAATTCGAAATGTCGTTTTGGCAATCCTGTGTTCTATCCTTTGTAAGAATTTCAAATGTTTGTAAACCACCACTCTTCAAGGGCACTAGATTGCAAAGTTGTGTTATCTACCCATGCATTCTCCACTGCATTGCCTTCACTTTAAATAAATCACTTGTGTCGACAATAACAACAACAATAACTTTATTTGTATAGCGGTATATACAAAAGGTCTATATCGCTTTACAATCATAACTAACTAACAATAGCACTAAAACAAAAAGTCAATTAAAAGCAAGTCTAAAAAGATAAGTTTTCAATCTAGATTTTAAAACATCGACTGATCGACTTAATTTAATGTCTAAAGGAATATCATTCCAGCGCTTTGGGGCAGCGACCGAAAAGGCCCTATCCCCATAGCTCTTCAGGCGCACATTCGGTACTTCTAATAAATGTTTGCCAGCTGACCTAAGATTTCTTGTAGGGTTATATGGGACTATAAGTTGACTTAAATACGAAGGCGCCAGATTATTGAGAGCTTTAAAAGTTAACAGTAATACTTTAAAGGTAATTCGCTGCTTCACAGGTAACCAGTGTAGCTCCTTAAGGACGGAGCGAATGTGCGCAGCCCTAGGTTGCCCAGCTACAAGGCGTGCAGCGCAGTTTTGAACGCGCTGGAGCTTCTGAATAATATACTCCGGTGCCCCGAGGAGCAACGAGTTACAATTGTCCAGTCGACAAGTAACATAAGCATGGACGAGAGTCTTTGTACTCTCAGAGGTCAGATACATTCTAATCTTCGCTATATTCCGAAGATGAAATAAAGCAGATTTGACAAGATGGATTTATTGACTTTTTAGACATCGATAACAATTAACCTAACGCTCAATGCAAACAGACAATTTACAGGGTTAAAAAATAGGACTCCTTCAGTCAACGATAATTAGAATTCCTAATTCTCAAATAAAATCCACCCCTCCCGAATAATAATAATAATAATAATAATAATAATAATAATAATAATATCGTGATCTAGCCTTTGAAATCAAAACCCTCTGGAAGCTGAAAAAGGTTACCACTACACCAATTGTTATGGAGCATTGGAGACCTATACAGACAGACTGGAAAAATACCTAGAGGATATCCATGTCGGGGTTCAAGCCAACACAATGCAGAAGACCGTGCTGTTGGGCTCAGCCCGGATCCTGAGACAAGTTTTGGATTGCTGAGGCTGCTTGTTGCAGCTTGCGTCAGAGCCTCCAGCATGACATTGCTGTGATTTGGGACACATAATAATAATAATAATAATAATAATAATAATAATAATAATAATAACGATAATAATAATAATAATAATAATAATAATAACGATAATAATAATAATAATAATAATAACGATAATAATAATAATAATCATCATCATCATCATCATAATAATAAAATTATGTAAGACGGTTGTATTTACAAGGTGGCGGCAAAAAAAATTCTTAACAAAAAAAATTACACTATGGCTCCTTCTTGGATTTCAATGTCAAAATCAATGTTCTTAAAAAATCACAAAAGGCTTTATGTCATAATCTTCTTAAAAAATTAAAAATATTGTATTGTAGTTTTTTATTGTAGTCAGATGTGCAAATTTGATATGGGCTACGAGAATTTCATTTTGTTTACGTAGAACGAAAAATTACGAAATTTCCATGAAGTAAGAAACACAGAAAAACAGACAATAATCTTTCCTAAATGAAAAATTTATCCAGATAAGTCTATTGTATGTTTCTGAAAAATAAACGGGTTCAATTTTCGCCTCGAGTTAATCTGCGAAGCAAGACATGCAAGCGAATTTCAAATCACTTTGAAGCACAATTTATTGACTAGAATTGAGCACGTTTTTCGTGATTTCGCTGAAGTTGCTTGCAATGCAACAATCGGTTAATTAAAGATAAAGCACGGTAAAAATTCACATTCAAACCTGTAATTTTTTGCAAGGTGGATTCCCTGACTCAGAGGCGCTCAAATATTTTTGAAGTGGTTATGAACCCCTTCCCGGTAGTTACGACTCATTTTTTCAAACTTCGAGTCCCCTTCGGAGGAAGAGTTTTTCGTTGACAAGTCCCGCGTAGGAAAGGCACATCTCTAGCCAGATGTTCGAAGGACCTACACTGTGGATATTGTTTCCACTGGTGAAAAGAAAAGCGTCGTGAAGAATACCCGGTAGGAGTGTACGGCTTGATTAACATACAACGTCGAGGCGAGATCCCGAGTCCATGAGTTACGCTGCGTGGATATCAGTTTTATGGAATAGTTACAAAGAATTTTGTCAGAATTTATACTGTATTCTTCTGATAAAAGTTCATTTCACAGAAGTTAGTGGAGGCCCAAGGGGTCAAAAATCACATCCATGGAATACGTGTTCCCGTTTTTATTATTTTAGGCGGAGAGGAACACAGGAGGATCAACCAAGGTTGCGCAAGAGCACGAGTTTGTTCAGGGACGTGTTTTCTAAAGGGCTCTTAGAAGAATTTTAGTTAGATGGTAGCTATGTTTTGGCCGTACTGGGTAAGGTAATGTTTAACGTGTTTATCATTTCTCTCACTTGTACTTTTCTTCACTAGTGGGCAACATTTTCTAAAATACTGACTTGTCACCAAAGTAATGTGGCAAAAGGTTGTGACTCAAAAACCTCGACGATTTAAGATGATTCCTCTCAATTGCATGGCGCATTCTTACTGCGCATAATTTATGGCGTCATTTGGCGCGCGCTCGCGCGCGCACATTAGAAACATGGTGTATTTGCCTTGACAATAAGCTTTGTCAGTCGAAATTTTCCCTTTGTCGTCGTGTTGCAAAGAAACGAGCACGGTGACCACCCATTTTTATTGGTGTTATTTACTCGTAATAGGCACACGAAAAACATATTTTAAGGAGAAAAAAAGTTTAATAGTAGAAGTTGGATTATTTCCATATAAATGACGTGAAACTCTGCATTTGGAGCCAGGGAGGAGGATGACATGATGACGCAGTGGGCCACTTTTCTTACATTATTTACAAGATCGGGCAATTTGAAATCGTTATACTGAAAGATTATAGCCCAGCCACACAATTAGGCTCTGGGTTTCAATACTATTCATAGTTTTTGCTACATAATAACAATTTTTTTTCGGTTGTTCAAGTTTCGAACATTTATCGCGCAACTCCGTAAAATCGCTCAGAAAAACAGGCATGCAGGGCGAAAAGAAGCATGGTGACCCCATCTTTTTATTGCATTTTTTTCAATGTCCTATGCGTGGATATCAATTATGCCAAGTTTGAAAAAAATCTTAATAGTACATACTTTTCACGGGAATTACCTTAAGGTGAGGCTGTTTAAACTAATGTACAAACCACCACAGAACATCAACACTTGAGTCAAGGGCATAGTGTACAAGTTGGTATGGAAATAATAAGCATAAAAATCCGCCGCGGACTTAAACGTGCCACAAATTGTGACAAGTAGTCGCCCGAAAGAATTATTGACTGCATGATTAAACAAGTGGTATGTTTTCCTCATGTAAATGTTACACAGGATATCCACACAATGTTGGAGTATTCCACGTGTATTTTCCACAGCTTAAACTTAACTTTACAAATTCGCGACAACCGAATCTTTTCATTTCTTCAAAAGTTCAAGGTTTTAGCTGACGTCACATGACGTCGGATATGGTGTCCAGTCCTCTGGCGTACTTCTATATGTAACATGAAGACGTTTATCAGTTTTTGACACTGGCATTTTGATAACCTAAACAAAAGTTATGCTTATAATTCCAGCGAAGAGGAAGTTGTTTTGGCGGTTGTGCTGAATCTCCGATACATCAGTAACCTGTCAGTAACCGGAATGACTTGTTAAGTTGTAAACTAGTTTCCTTATAGAGTCCCTGGCAAATAGGCAGCTTTTATTTAGGTTTGATTACTTTTTCGTTTTGTTTGCTCTTTTTATTCGGTTCAGGGGTCATTTCGTTTATTATACTGGGTATAGTTGAAGCTAGAACTAATGGTTCTAATGATTACAGTAGGGCGTAAGCGTTGCGTAAATAGAAGAAAGAGACAGCTTTCAGTCATATTCTCACATGCACAATCAAACTACACAGTACAGAGGCCTTCCAAGTGGGGTGGTCTGGTGCCGCTTTGTCGCTTGTTTCGTTAGAAACAAAATTCACTATCGCAAAGAAAAGAAAGGGTAATGATAATTGAATTTTCCTTGTCGCAAACTGTCGCATTTTTCTGTCAATCTCTGTCGGCTGTCGGTGTTTCAGTGGGAGAAGATTGTCGTCTGTTTTTTCAGACATGTCGCTTGTCGCTTCTACCTCTTGGAAGGCCTCTGTAGATAGTTTGCTAACACTCATCCGTGGCTCTGACCACATGTAACCAGGCCATCTTCTTTTCTTCATTATTGTAATAACAATGTATATATCTACCATATACCATACCTGACATTCACTGGTTACTCATGGATATATCTTGGATAATGCAACAGCAAAGTCATATCATGGAAGTTAATGTTTCTTGCTTTCTGGTGCTGCGGCAAAGAGTAAATATGGTTCAAATTCAAACCGTAAAGAGATCAAGGGCAGTAAGGTCGCACACCATTAGAAAAAACCTTTTTAATTAACATTTGTACGTACAAACAAGTTAATATCACGTCTAACTTGTCAGCAAAAAAAAAACTCTACCTTCAAAATTCCAGATTGGCATTGTACAAAGTTCACAGTCCGGCATTATACCCAGGTTTTTAGACCACACGATTGTCCTCTTATGAGAAACAGAGACTGAGGCTAGTCCATTAATGCATTTTTTTTTATTTTCTCTTAATTTTTGGTCCAATAAAATCAACAAAGTGTTTTTATAGTGACTTACATATTGCAGATCTATCGCCTTGAACGCTTGATAAAAGTGGACGTTTTTCAGTGTCATAGGTAAAAAGAAAAGAAAAAAACGGAAAAAAGGAACTTTTCTGTTCAGGCTGGTGCTGGCAGGAGAAGCAAAGCCGGTCAAATCCGCAACACCTTTTCGCACATCGGCTGTGTCAACGGATAGCCAAGCCTACCATTCAGTATATTCAGTATATTCAGTATATACCATTCAGTTGGTTAACTTCAACAAAAGAGAAGCCATGGACAAATAAAACAACCACTAACAGACAATTTCAACGGTCTTTTTCCATAAATGTATTTCTAATCGTTGTTAATCTTTTAAATGCAAAGAATTGCTCATGTTAATACTCGAAAATTTAACTATTTCATCCTTCTGATCTTTTTGTGGGTGCAAAAGGAAGCTCATTTTTCTCAACATTTATTTCAAAGATTGTAGTTCTAAATCAGCTTGAAAATTCAGTTTTCTTATTAACAAAAAGGTTGGTTTAAAACAAAAAAATGAACCAATTTATGTCGAGATTATGTCGAGTTTTGCCTGTTTGGATATGCCAGAAATACAGTGCAAAGTGGGATTCACTCAAAACTGCTTACCTCCTTAGAGTTGCAAAGTGAACATGTAGTAACTGGAAACACTACTTATTCATTTAAGACTTGAGATTGTTACATTTATCTCGGGAGACAAACCACTTGTGGGTATTGACTTACAGCTTTACAGCTTTTATTTCGGTTCGCTTCCCAAGTATCAGGCGATAGATATATATTCTCAGATATAACCTTTGCTGCTTATATTTTCTGCTTTAATTTTTTATAATAATTGTGAAAACTTGTGAATAACTTGTGAAAACTTAACTTGTGATAGCTGTAATGGCTAGTCTGACAACTGTTGTTCCGTGGCCACCAAGCGACTCTTCAGATTAATTTTTTAATGTATTTTTTTTAATGTTACCCTGAATCAAAACAATTCAAGCATACGCCTCCACTGCACGTGTTAGAGTGGTTTTTAATTGAGTGCCCTTTGTTAAACCAAGGCCAAGGCAATTTCTTTGGTCAATCCCAACACACGTAAGCAGTGCAATCAGAGGTTAAAGCAAATGCAGGCAAACAGTGTTAGGTGTGGGGGAATGAATGGTTTTGCTTTCAATGTATCTTATTGGTATAAAACTGTCACAGGTTAATTGCCACCCCAAACTAAGGCGAAAGCGAATTCCTTTCAACACTCCATTGAAAACCACTCTATGAATTAGATTCTGTCATGAGAACCATATATTCCGGTCATCTGTTTCTCAGAATATAGCGTTCAAAACGGTAAACCAGATGAATCGAGAAATATTTATTTTTGTCTAATAATGAGATAGCCTACTTGTAGGCGTGCACCCTTTCCCCCCTCCCTTGCCCCCGAAAACGGGCGGTAGGAACGTCTACGAAGAGCTGGCAAGAATCGTGTTACGTAACGTCACTCTTTTGCATAAAAAATATATAATGGTTAGCCTTCGTGTAGCCGTTTTGAACTCTGTATTCTGAGAAACAGATGCTGAAAACGTATGGTTTTCTCTCTCCCGTGTTTTCTTTGTGTTGGGTAGGGCTAGTACACGAAATGTTATAACGTGAACGTCTTCTTAACGTGTTGTCTTGTAATTGTAAAATGTTTTCTTCATTCACAGTGTTGAGGAAAACCAGTAATGTTGGAATAAAAATATCATTGAATCAGTTTGTATATATTCTGTTCAGTTTTTTTCTTATTAATTAAAAAATCGAAAGGCAAAAGGCCAGACCTTCGTCTCGCGACAAGAAACAGCTGGTTATGACATCTGTTTATGATTCCAAAATGTATATTAAATTTGATGTCAATGACATCATGGCCGCTATGATTTGGGTACCAGTATGAAATTTTAAGATAATGTAGAACAGGTGAGCAGACATCTTAAATAACAGTAGCTTCACATCTCCCCGCATTGTGACATAACGGCCGGTAGAGTAGGTCTGTTGTTGGGGCCAATAGGAGTATTCTGAATTGAAAAGAAAAAGGAAAGGAAAAAAAAGAAAGAAAGAATGTGAGCATTGAAAAGAGTTTTCAAGATCGTTCACCCAGTAAACATCATTGCCAAGACCAGTGCAAAACCAAATAAAACATGACAAAAGTACAGTATAAATTATTTCACGATAAAATGTCGCATCCTCTCCATTAAAAACAAGAGCAAAAACAACCAATAAATTCACAATTGAAGTTTGCAGATTTCTCTTTTCTACTTGAGAGACCTTTAGCGCAGGTTCAATGTGGTAAGTAAGTAGTGCAAGTAAAATGTCTCTCTCAATTTTCTTTTCTCACCAGTGTAAGAAACAAAAACAAAACAAGTGTCATAAACATGATTCAATGGTCGTAGACACATAAAGTGACTTCAGGTTAGTGCCTTCTAATACAAAGGTATTGTTGCCAGTGTATGAATATGATTATCTATGAAGTCACAAAAGAAAAAATTGTTGGAATCCCCCCCCCAAAACTAGACGTCCAATGGTTGTAAAGAATCATAAATTCTAAAGTGGCCTCCTACGTTTCCCAAAACTTTTACCTCCACATTTCAACCTGTTTTCTCAGGATTTTAGCAGCCAAATTTTGGCTGTTAGTTGTATGTATTCAGCATAGAGATTCATAGCAGACCTTGGCGTGTTTTCTTCATCCCTTAACTGGCTTTTAAATTTACAGTTATTTTTATCTTTTTTTTTTCTTTTTTTACTTTTTTTTATTTTGCACTATTCCCGTTTTCGTTTTGGGAACGTTCCCATTATGGGGTGATTGGAGGGGTCCCTTTAGCATCAAAAGGAACACGAATTGTTGTGAAAAAGTAGGAACAAAGTGTTCATTTAGAGCTAAAAAGGAACATTTTGTTCCGAATTTGTAACATTGAAAGGAACCTTTTTTTACCCAAATGAGTCGCTTAGGTCAGCATCATTTTGGTCCTTTTCATTCACTTGAGGAAAAATGTTGCTCTGCTGGGGTGAGAAACTTTAGTTCCTAATTGCTTCCGTTCCTTGTTTTTGCAAAGGAACATTTGTTCCTTTCTATCATTTTTCCTGCTTTGAAAATTGGTTCCTATTTATTCATTTGATGAGCAATTGTTCCCATTAATGGTTCCGTTTTGAATGAAATGTTCCTTTTTATTGGCACGTGGAACAATTTGTCCCCAATCATTAGTTCCCATTGATGTAAAATGGTACCTATTAAGAAAATAACAGCTCCTTTGTACATGTTGTTCAACAGAACCATTCATCTATTCTTGCCATCTATGTTTTTATTGTTTTTAATTGGCAAAATATTTGGTGTAGGGTGAAAAGACTTTTCGAGGCGTTTTTGATCTTGTTTGGGAAAGCTAAGGTTGAACACATTCATACCAACGCCATATGCTGCCTTCGATTTGCGAATTTAGTTAATATTAATGAACAGTGACAAGCAGAGGCATCCCTCACCAAGTTTGAAATTCTACAATGCAGCGACTGTTTTTTCGTCGCCTCTTTGTTTTGTTCGCTATTTATGTCAGTGGAACAGACTCTGTGAAGCTCACAGAAATTTGTCGCGGTGTATTTATTCCTCAAAGTAAAGGGATTTCGCCCTATGACTTGACAGTCGACATGGTTAGAGCAGCGAAGGAGCACGGGGGATTTATTGACCAGAAAAAGATCAAGACTGCCAGCTAATACGGATTTGACTCCTTGATTCTCACCGCTCCAGGCATGCAGGTGCTCGATAGCTACTTCAGTTTAAGGCAATTGGTAAAACCCCAGTGCGCGTTCCTTTTGGTCATGAGAAATGGAGGCCAACACAGCAAACTGGGCGACAGAAGGATTAAAATAGTCCTTGCAAGCAATCGGAAAGTACATTCATCCGACGCGCTATCGTCAAATCTTCGAAACGTTAAGACTTAATCAGCTCACTAGCAAAGAGCAAAGGATTTTGTCGGAAGATCAGAAACACAGCTCAGCTGTCGCCAAAGTTCACTATCAAAAGCAATGGTCACGCGAAGTTTCTGTGAAGGCTCACGGGTGACTGCAAAAGCTACAAGGTACCAAAGGCTCTGAGGTGGGTAAGGAGGTGAACACGAGGTTCAGCGATCCAACTTCAAATTTTACAGCGCTGACTGAAAGCACAGAATCGAAAAGCGTGATGCCCCCTAAGAGGAATTTCCCACCGAAAAAAGCGATTGCGAATCCGTACACTTATTGTAAAAATAGATCGAAAGTAGAGGAATTGGAAAGACTTAGATGTGACATTTGCTTCCGTAGTAAATACTATTTTAATTTTCTCGGGAAATTGGAAAGACTGAGATCTTAACTTTAATATCTTGTGGTAGATTTTGCCAATGGTCGGCTGCCAGAGCCGACAGCGTTTTTTTTTTTCCAATATTAGTCTTGAAGCGCGTTTTATAGAAGTTACTTTTTGAAGCATATCCAGTGTTATATGTGTGGACATTACTAGCACAACGAAGGTAATAATCGAAAATGCTAAGGAGCTGCTTTTTATGCCATTGGTGGGAGAACTGAAGTAAACGTAATGTGAAAATGTTTTCTACTATAAGTAGGTCTAGTAAGTTCAGTAAAGGGGGGGCACTATCTGTATTTTCACCATACAAAGTAGCAAAGAACATTAGACGGATAATATGATTTTGTTTGACTTGAATTTTCTTCAAATGCGATGCACAAGCACTGCCCCAAACAATAACAGCGTTTGATAGATATGGATAAATCAAGTTATAATAGAGTTGTCTAAGTTGTTTTAAGGGAAGAAAGTGCCTTAGCTTGAGGAATATACCTGTATTTCTAGAAATTCTCGAGCATATATAAGAAATGTGGTATTTCCATGAAATTGTGTCATCTATTAAAACTCCAAGATATTTTATACAGTGCTTTTTTCTATTGAATATTCAGAGCCATCTTTGTCAGGCAATTTGACTTTGAATGTATTAGCCATTTCCTTTTAAATTGATTTAATAATCATGAAGTTTGTTTTCTTGAAATTATTGATAGTCTGTTTATATCACACCATTCCGTCACTTTTAAGAGTTCTTGGTTAATAAGGGTTTCCAACTGGGTAGCATTGGAAGACGAGGCAAAAAAATTAGTGTCGTCTGCAAAAATTCTAAAGGAAAGTTTTTTAGAGCAGTTGGGAATGTCATTAATGTAGATAAAAAATAACAAGGGTCCAAGCGAACTGCCCTGAGGAACACCACAAACCATAGTTTGTCTAGATGATTCCGTACCAGCTAAAGATACCTACTGCTGTCTATTTGTCAAGTAGTTTGTGAACCACTGGAGAGGTAGTCCTCTAATGAATGAATGTCTACCCAAGAATGTCAACCCAAGTATTACTCGTGACAGACGTATGTTTCACACTTTTTCGGCCACCCTTTAACATATTTTATCGTATGTTTTCCCTACATGAGGTCAAGCAGTCAATTTTATGCACGCGTAAACAATGTTAAACAAAGACTTAGCTTGTTCCTGACTGTACCTGACTAGTTAAATAGTTGAGTAACATTACTTCGACATGAAGCCACAAGAATTTTGCCATTAGCGAATCCAGAAAACGTGTGAAATATGTATACAAACAAACTGAGATTAAAATAAAGCGAAGAACTATAAGAAAAAAAGAGCTTGTTTTAATTTGGCTGTGATAACATTGTCTTCAAGCAAATAACCAGGTGCACATGTACATAAACATTGGGTTTTCGTCTCCACGAAGTTAAAACAAATTTCTAGTGTAAACAACATTTTGGTTTATTCATCGAAGCGAACTTTGCACTTGTCACTCGTTACGTGTTTTATTGACAATTTCATATGTTTCTTGTCACCTTGTCACGGTAGCAGTTAATTCCCCTAAACGCCCCGTCCACACTTATCGGAATATTTTTGAAAAAGGAGGTTTTTTCGCCGTTTTCAAAATATACGCGTCGAATCGTTTTCACCCTTTCACACGTAAACGCTAAACACGATGGAAATACGATAGCTTCCCTTGTACAATGCTAGTAATATAGGAGCCTGCGAGCCACATGCACCGGGACAGACTGAACTCTATCTATGACATCATTGTATTCGAAAAGCTCCGTTTTCGTCCGTCCACACGAACACGATAAGAAAAAAAATCTCCACTAAGGAGACTTTTTTCGAAAACCTCCGTTTTTGGTACCCGAAAACGCCGCTCACGTGTGGACGAAAGGCGAAAACGGAGAAGAAAATCTCCGTTTTCAAAAATATCCGGATACTTGTGGACGGGGCCTAAGACCTCAATTAAACAATCAATCAATCAATCCTCAGTGTTTCCTTAGTGTATTCAGTTCCCATTAGGCCGCTCCTGTAGCTTTTTCTGCATTCTTTCAATACTAAGGCACACAAATTGTGCTATAATTAGAAGCTGAAACTGTTACT
>JAEMWC010000426.1:405000-472500 GCA_016490735.1 Pachyseris speciosa | reverse complement strand
TACCCTAGTCACAATTTACAAGTCATTGATTCTTCCGCATCTCGATTATTGCAGCGCTCTCTGGGGCTGCATCGGTAGTGGCCTCAGCCAAAAACTAGAGAAACTACAAAACAGGGCTGCACGCATAATAACAGGGTCTAGTTGGGATGCCAGATCTGCCCAGATTCTTCATGCCCTTAAATGGAATAGCCTCGCTAACAAACGTGCAAAACAACTGACATCTTTAATGTTCAAAACTGTAAATAACCTTGTACCCGAATATCTGTCTGATAAATTCGCCAGCGTTAATACCATCCACAGACATAATCTTCGAGGTGCGCAACTTAACCTGTTTATTCCGCGGCCGAACACTGAGGCCCTCAAGAAGAGGTTTCGTTATAGGGGCGCAGTAACATGGAACAGTCTGTCAGCGGAGGCTAAGCAGGCCACTACTTTAGATAGTTTTTATTCCGCTATTGTACATTAGTAATTTATTAACCTAGTTTAGCACTTATTATGGGATATTTTTAACAATGTCTGTAATTTTAGTCTTAGCTTTTAAGTACTAGGTTTAATGCGCACCGCTCTTTAGAAGACCACTTTTTAGTGATAAGGATCCCGTGGATAAATAAAGTTTATTATTATTATACCAGTTTGCTTAGTAGTAAAGCGTAAAGCGTAAAGCGTAAAGCGGGTTTGGTTCATTTTGTCACCAAATATTCGGTGGTTTGGTGGCGAGGCAGAAAGTGATGTACATTGAGCTTATCCAGTATTCGCCGCACGCTTCGCTTGCTATGTAGATATTATCGGCGTCAGGGGAGGGGGGGAAGGGGGTGAGGAGAGGAGGGAGAATTGTAGGGTCACAAACTAAGCGTTTGCTCTTTACGAGTGAACACCAAGCCAAACTACATAAACAGCATTTTAGCTTTATTTTAATGTTAGGGTCTGCCAATGTTCGTCCAACTTTCCTTAGAGTTACGACCCCTCTGTAGTTAGATCTACCGCCGGTGTTTGATGAATAATCAAAACCTCATCAAACCAGAATACACTTGGGCGTCCTGTGTAATAATAGTTCAGCATACCCCCAATACTGCCTTCTTGATTCCTTATGAATCCCTTTTGAAAATATTTACAAGTTCAGCTGAAAAAGTTTTCTTTTTTTATATCAATGGTGAAGGCCGATATCTCCTTTGCGTGTAAACATTAAATATTCAATGGTTTTCAATAATTTTATGACTCAGTTTAAAATGCAGTCTTCGTTGGAGACCAGCGATGTTTTTTTTTATGCATTTACTTTTACTAACTATGCCTCAAATTTACCATCTCGCTTGTTTTTGTTACACTGTGTCTCTTGGATATTTTTATTTCTGCCCAAAATACACATGGCGTTTGTTTCATCCGTTAGTGGTTTGGTTCACAGTATCAGATTTAGGTATTTCAATTCAGTTTTCATGTGTCTGTCCTTGTGATAGATAAAAATAGCGTCACGGCGTTGAAAAAAAGGGCCAAACCACAACCTGAGAACGTGGATCGATTTACGTGGATTTGCTGCAACTTTGACAAGGTCCTGATGAAATTAGTCACCGATAAACGGATGGACACAACAAAAACTGTTCTTGAATTGTACTGGAGAATAGAGTGATTTAGCAATGACAATGGGGACTTCTTCACAACGATGCGCGCGATCTAAAAATGGCAGAGCAGCAAATTAAGCAAGTCGTTTGCAGTCCTTTCCGCGCTCTCACGCGTCCTCAAATGACGTTCCCGTTCTGTTGCTAAATTAGGCTTATAACATGATCATGATGTTTTGGGATTGAACCTGCCAAGAAATGAAGTGAAATAATGTTACTATCAGTGAATGCTGATACGATAGCTTAGCATTTTGAGGCGTTATATCAAGTATGAGTGGTTTTCAACTAAGAAGGATCGTCAAAGCAAAGCTGATATAATTAGCAGCAAAACAAGCCAATCAAAATTTGAAGCAAGCACAAGTAATTACATGCGTGAAGCGCGAGAAACGAGCTGGAAATTTCTTTTAATTCTATATTCAATTACAGTCCAACCCCACTCTATGGACACCTTCTTATAACGGACAGTTTTCTTTGTCCCGACAATTAAAAGGTCATATATTTTCTATAAATTAGCCCGCTTAATACGGACACTGCACCCGGATAATGCGGACACTTTGGTATGTCCCTTTGGTGTCCATATTAACGAGGTTTCACTGTAGTTAAAAAATGGCCAATTCAGGGCTGGAACTATGTAAAGTTTTATAATCAAAGCAAACGCGACATTGCTCTCGAAAAACGCCCCGTCAGCGGGCGTCTAGTATTTGCGCGAGTCTAACGTTTACAACTGTATCTGTAATGTAAAACTGAATTCTCTATCGCATAATTTGTTTGTTCTGTCAGGGTATTCAATAGCAAATCGTCGGAAGAAAAATCGCGAGACACTAAGATGTTCAAAAACGTTTTCATTTGTCTTTAATGTTGTAAATAGCTTAACAATTACATTCTGGCACCATCGGGATTCTCTGCAACTCAAAGTGTTGAATGTAGGAAGGTAGAAGGGTCAAACGGATGTTTAGCAATGGGGGAAAGCCTTGTACAAATTTCATGGACGCTTACCTTTTAAGCCAGATGTTTGGAGCTCCAAGGTAGACAAGAAAGAATAGAAAGCCAAAAACTTTGGTATCCATCCTCTAGTGTCTATATCATTAAGCAGAAAGGAGAAGAGCGAAAGACAATTCAGACTATTTTGACAACCTTAAAACTATATTACGCTGAACTGCGCATTCAAACACAAAAAACAATTGACTTTTATCAATAATTGCGTACATCAAAAAGCTGGTGAGGCTTCCTAAAGTTTCTCATCTTACCTTTTAAACAAAGAAGTTGGAAAAAGCTGTTCAGTTTCGGTAAATTCTTCGAGGGATGGATGATGTCTTGACCTCTCTTCTACAACAAAAAAAAGGGCTTTTATTTACATTCTTAAGTAATCAATGTTGTTTGCTTGTAAGAATTCAGATTCGGTGAAATACGCTTTTTGAAGCCGAATTGTGCTTTCACATCCGTCCTTCACTTTGGGGTATCTGTGCGTGAAACAATAAGTCCGGCTATTACTTTGGACAAATTTTTCCGACAATTAGAGATCAATAACTCACTCGTTTGAAATATGCCACAAGTTCAGATCGCGCAGCGTCTTTTTCATGAGATGCTGTTATAACACAGAAGAATGACTGCTTCGTCCTGTCCACGTGACTGATTTGGAAATAGCAGCATGAAAAGTCTGTTGAGTTTTCAGGCGAATTCCAGGCAGCTTCTGAATCTATCATCTGAAAGAGTTAAACAGATAAAAACATCATCATCGTGAAAAGAAATTTATTTGCCTGGTGATTACAAGAGATTGAAGTATGACAAACCTTTGTTTTTGTTGGACGTTTTAGTTCGGCGGTGGAGTCGAGGAGACAGTGATGGGCGGCATGAGATGGGAGGGTGCAGAGTGAACGAGAAAGTGTCAAGTATTACCTAAAAATTGATATGAACTCGGTCTGTCAGAGCAATATACCTTGGATTGGAATTCCTTTCCAGTTTTAACCTTAAATTTCACTGTCTTTACCTTGGAGTCTTGGTATTGTTACTACATGTGCGATTTCTGTTGATATCTCCTCTGTTGGCGTTACTTTAGTTACCTTAACTTCGCTTCCTTTGATCTTCCATCCGGATTCTAATGCACTGAGTTCAATTCTGATATCTTCCTTGCTGTTGGACACAAACATCCCAGCCAGTGGTACCAATAACTTGTGACCTCTTTCTTCTTCTTTCTGGCACACTTGCTGTTTATCACAAAAAGGTTGGGTGCATTGTTTTGTCAACATCGGAGATGGTACATATACATTGAACTGAGTAATTGAATAAATCAGTGCTGGCACTGTACTGAAAAATCGTTAAATTTCTATAAAATCTTTACTTAGTAACGTCTGATAACTGAAATCCCTTGCAAGAATCGACTTTTGAAGGGTGAGATATTATTTGCTTGGATAGTCGTGCCAGTTAGACCCTTTACTTAATCTAAATGCAAAAGTTGCATTTTGCAATCAGCCTATTTTTTTGTTAAATGACAACAGTACGATTTCTGGGGAAACTCCAGAAAACAAAATTCTCAATGTCAACGTTTTGGTTCAATCCTTTTGAATTAAATTGATTATATGTAAAACAAGAAAAGAGAATAAACTCAATAGAACTTAATTACGACGGATATTACACAACTTCGGCAAGACGGGGACATTACCTGTGACCTTATCACAAGGAATACTAGAGATCCAATTTTCATCATTGGAAGTACCTTATAAGCTGTTGTTGTATCATCTACCAGATAAACCCAAATCTTCCAGTCTCTTCCTTGCGTAGGTTGTTTGCCAAAGATCACCATTTGCATTCGTTTCTGATCATCTCTTCCTGGCCTTCCAAAAGCCGCGATTTCAAGGTCTTCCTTCAGTGTCGGGAGGGTCACTTTAATGTCGTTATGTTTGTGCGCGACTTTGGCGGCAGGGTAAACTTCTCTTAGGATTCGCCAGTTGCCCTTGCTTTGAGATCCTCCTCTGGGACGACTTAGTGTTTGTCGGCATTTCACATCGATATTCCATTTGTTACAGGGTGTCATCAAGCAGCAGTGTTCAATCAAGATCGCTGGAGAAGGAGAACTGCCCTTGGAGATTTTGTAGCAGCCGCTGACCTGAATCGTGGTTGGCCCAGGATCGTATTCGATTTCCCCTTTTTAAAGGAAGTATGTATTATTTCTTTTTTGATGCAATACCTTTCTCAAAAGATCCGAGTCCAGATCTATTGCTTAGAGGCTGTTTTAAGTGAACTGAGCAAATTATAAAGAATGATAAAGATATCCACGAGTTATTCGTTCTGACATTAACCGCTTTTATGTCTTGGTTTAATTTTTGCCTAATTGCAGGCGATGTTCACACACTAAGTATTCAGCTGAACTTGATCCCGACATAGCTCACGAACGGCCGGGTTAGAAATGGACGAGAGAAATAGGTGCTTGATATCACCAACTAACCAACTAACTAACTAACTAACTAACTGACTGACTGACTGACTGACTGACTGACTGACTGACTGACTGACTGACTAGCGAACAAGCGAACAAGTGAACAAGTGAACAAGTGAACAAGTGAACAAGTGAACTAGCGAACTAGCGGGATTGCGAACTTGCGAACTAGCGAACTAACTGCATAGATAACAAAATTTGGTATCAGCCAATGTTGTGTTCCAGAAACTAAAATCCATTTGTCTCCTGAAATGAGAGACGTTCCTCGTCCTTTTCGGGACTTTTCGGGAGATTTCCGTCCAACTCACTTCATACTTGCCGTTGAAACTTTTGGCGCCTTGCAGAGTGTCCTTGTTTGCATAATTCACAACCCAATCATACTATTGTTATTAAAAGTCTGACGCCAAAAATGTATAATCATGGCTCGAATTCATCTTTTTGTGGATTTATTTCTCAGTTTAGTTGAAAATGTCTAAGTCAGCGAATCCGAATTCATTAAATCAAATGATTGTACTTCAGTGGAAGGACCTGTCTGCTGACTTTGCTAAAAATATTTTCTGATGGTCGGGATCCAATATAAAAAAATCATTTCTCGGTCAGTGTTTCTTACAACCTGACCACTTACCCATTTTATGGTTCGATTGATTTTTAACTCCGTAGAGTGACAGCACTGGTTTGTGAGCGGCAATGTAACTGTGTACTGTGTCAAGCGCAACTACCTTACTCCTTTATTTTGAATGCTGACGCATGCCTGAATGTCACCTTATCACCTTGTCATATCAGTTCCTATTTTGGCGTTACCCAACAAAAATTTGTTGTCATCAAACGAAAGCCTTGTTTGGACAGATGTCTTGAAATTTCAAGAGCATGACCAAAGAAGGCACGGAACACTGCTGGGGTTTTTCCCATCTTGTGATTTTGGCAACGTTGCACATTCCAGTCAGGTTTCAAATGTGTTCTCTCGACAATGACCTTGGGCCGTAATGCCGCTTTCACACGCACACAAAATTTGAATTTATTTTTAAGGAAAGGCAAAGCCAAATATCAAGAGAAAAGTGACGAAGCATGACAAAAGCACCTTGGTTGGGTCTAATGAAAACAATGTTTGAATACAAATCACCTGTTAGAAATCGTTGTTGAAAAGCTGTTTTCCCTCACCGAAACTGAAAATACTTTCGAAATCAAACATTCAGATTAACGCTGGGGGAATCCCCAGATCTGAGTGACGGCAACGAACCCACTTTCGAAATCTTTTATTATTGAGGGTACTTTCCCGATCGACCATGTCACGAGATTCGTTCAAATCACGAATGGAGCATATTTTTAACATCTTATGATAAATTAAAGCCCTCCTATACAAACGTAGCAATAACGACTGATAAAAATAACAGAAAAAAACTGACTCTTCACTCGTCAATTCAATAACAAAGGGTGCCCTTCCGTGACCGTCAGTCTTAAAATAGAATTCTTACATAATCAGGCGAACGTTCGGTCTTCTCATGTCTCGATAAAGTGTAGGAAAAGTATTTTCCTGCATTGGATAAGTTTGTTTCGTCTGGTGCACGTCGAGTAAGAAGCAGAGAGATACCGTGGGAATCAACACATCTACTAAAACTTCGCTCATCGGTTCACATGAAGAACCAAGGCAGTATAGATTGTGGGCAGCCAGTGAAGTGAAGAAAAAATTTCAAGACGAGAAAAACTGCTTCAAAATACGACTGGTCTACTTGAAAAGAGTCTTGAGGGCCGTAACTACTCCTTTTCTTGTAGGCTTTTGTTATGTAACAAACCGCTTAAACTCCGGGGCCGTAGCTAGTATGAGGCGAACCGAGGCACTTGCCTCGGTAAAAGTTTTGAATTTATAAGTTATTTTTTTCCTTTCTTGTGTGTGTGTCTTACGAAAACGTTAAGCAGTCTGTGTAGTTTTCACAGAGGCGTAAGCATGTTTAGATGTTTCTCTAAGAGGCTATACTTTGAAAACTAATAAATAAATAAATATTAAAGAGGCCGATGGTTAATATGTTTAAATAATAAAAAAAAAGAGTGTTTGTTGTACCCATTGCCTCGGGGACAATTTTCGTCTAGCTAAGGCCCAAAACTCTCAATATTTTGTTTCTTAATATTTATTCTCAGGACCGACATTTCTTTCTCTTTCAGCCTTTTGATATAAGTAGGAAATCAGCTGTTTTCTTTAGAGGATCTCATGTCAATACCTTTATTCCAAGGACACTTCAAGTCATTAGAGAGCCTTTCGTATAATAAGGCTCCAAGCAAAATGTCGCGTGTGAGCTTCCCTAAAGCAACGTCTGCATTGTCACGCGAGATTTAAATCAGTCACGACACCCCTTTGTGTGGAAAAAAGTAATAGTACATATCATATAGATTTATTTTCACTCCTCAATGAATTTGATTTATATGAAATAACTATCTCTTTGCCTTCAACGGCGTGACAGATAATTATACCGTGTAAATGAAGATGACAACTACGAACTTTTATGTCATGGACTCCTGCATCTATGTAAAAACAACTGACTGTTAGCTACCGTTATGAAAATGGAAAAAGGCCCTAGGGGAATCCCCTGATAGGCTAAAATCTTAACTTTCGGTTTCCTTTCTTCTCCGTTTCGCAAAGTCACAAGACGTGGTAAAATCAATTCAGTTTTCCTCATAATTTTACAAATCTGCGTGTACTCCTTTGATTCAAAAGAGATAACTGCTAAACGCCGCATGTACAGTTGTAAAATTAATGTGTTATTTGTGTATATATACGGAAGTGAAGTAGAGGTAAGTTGCTATGAGGTGCTTATGATAATCACAGACGAATAGAGACAACAACATGATGAGGTCTGTTTTCGCCCATAATTCCGCGAAATTATATTTGCTTGACGGAAATAAGGAGGACGACGTTTTACAAATCTGATTCTTTGAAAAGTTTCGTCTTTACACTTTGAAATATCAAACCATTATACCGGTTGAGTAAATGTTGACAAGAGTGATAACATCTTGAAAAATATAACTGATATTCTCTGCGAACTAGGGGTTTCGTGTAATGATCACGCCTCTTTAGACTGCAAAACAATCCCAGTCTCACTCCACGTTTTCACACTGGCTCCAAACCTACTGTTCCCCTGGCATTCGACCAACGCAAACATACAGCTGTTTTGCAGTCTAATCAGCCTTCGGCTTACGTTTAGTCAAATTAAATGCAAATGAGTGAGAAAGACTTCTCAGTGCTCTAGCTTGGGAGCTCAGCTTTTAAAATTCTCTGCCTCCATCCCGGCAATTTTGGTGAATTCGTCGAGCCATCGAGAGCAAGGTTTTAGCAGTCGGCTTTATTTCTCATTTCTAATTCGATACCGTAGTATTAGTTCATCAAGTGTTTAAACAAGTTGAGGCAGTCATTTACACTCTAGGAATTACATTAATGCAATAAGTTACTTAGCCAACAAAGAGGCAATGAAGTGTGAGTTTCTTCATAACCATAAATTGAATTGATTCTAGTCTGAGGAAGAAAATTCAAAACCAAACAAAATATAATACTGAATGTACCATGGAGACTTCGAGTAAATATTTTCTTCTCACCAAGAGAAGATCCGTGTATATCCGAATACCTAATATCGAAATTTCATTAAATTCAGCATTAACCACACAATTCTTCCTCCAGCCTAAGCTATTTCTAATTATACCTCAACATGAAATTCAAAGCAGAGAAATCTCAGTCAAACAAATTTCAGTAAGTCTTATCACAAGCGAAGGACTTTCACAAATGGTCTACGTGTTTCATCGAAGCAGACATTTTCTCCACGATAAAGTTCCTGCCTGTGAACGAAAGGTGGCTTAGTTACAACTTGAAACTGACACACAAGAAGTTGCTATATAAAAAGCAGCTCTGCCCACATATATATGAAGGTAGAATTGGTCTAATCGGTAGCTTTCATATTGTGCATGCTAGTTATGCAACGCTTTCGAGTGGTATACCGTGGAATATCCCACGAGTCACTTGTATTTTCTTGGTATACACACGAGCCTTTAAGCGATTGTGTATACCAAGAAAACACAAGTGACCAGTGGGATTTTCCACGGTATACCACGAGAAAGGGTTGCATAACTATTTTATACCATGCCATAGAAAGTACAGTGGCCAGAAAGGCCAGCACAAGCGGGAATCTCAACACACGATGGGAAGTTTGGGTGTGATACCGCTGAATTGCACTAATCGATGGAATACTGACGAATATACAACAGCTTTCCTGCATTCTGATTGGCTGTATTTTCTATGGCATGGTATAAATATAATTACTCATTTAAGCAATGATGCAATGGCGGATACTGTAAAGGTCTTCTCTCTTATATTTTAAAATGGTATCATGCATGGTCGATCATGCTGGCTGTGCGTAGCTGAAAAGGCTGAAATAAAAATAATACATACGTGAAAATTCGGTCTATTGTTCATGCGGATGTCATTGGACATGTACACATTGCCTGATCGTTTTTTTTTTTTTTTTTGTAGATTTCTAAGAAGCACAAACCTAAATGAAAGTTAACTGGGGCACAAATATGGCTATGTAGGCGGTTTTCCAAGGAAAACAATGCTGGTCAAAAACAGTGTGGCACATAGTGGAAAAAAACATCACTCATTCTCGAATAAATGTTTGAAATGCCACTGACTTGTTAACAAGATATATAAATAAGGGACCAAAACACTTCAATAAACCGACTTAGCTGTCATTTCATTTCAAGTAAAAACGTTTACGCTTACAACAGCCTGACCATACCGATGGTAAAAATTGAATCAAGGCACGTGTGAAAGATTTTGGAACCGGGTAGGGGAAGAGGGGAGGGGGGGAGTGGGAGTGAGGGGGATTTAAGAAAATTGTGCATACCTGTGGTGAAAATCCAGGCGTCAAGCTTTGGGACCTGGCTTTTACACCATTTAACAAATAAAAAAGCCTCGCCTGTGATCTTTTCTGTTGTAAAGCACGCAGGAGGCGGATAGAGCACGAAAGAAGTGTAGGGGAAACACGAGACGTAGTCGAGTGTTTTCCATACTTCTTGAGTGCTCTTTCCGCTTCCTAATTGCTTTACAACAGAACAGATCACAGGCGAGGCTTCTTTATTTGTTTTCTAATGAAGAATTTCTTAATTTCCTCACGCATTCAGCTAAAATTTTCGGAAAACTTTTTCCAAATCGTACGAGTGGCGTCAGCCGTACATCCTCCGTACGTCTGTACTCTGATAAGGTACGCTAATGGTTCAAAACATTTTAGTGGTTGAAACAGACCAAAGCTGTCAAAATGTCAAACCATCAAAGTTCAGAAACCATCAAAGTGCGAGAAGCTTTTTGGCCTAAAATCGGGATCAAAAAGCAAATTGTTCAGTAAAATCCAGCTGAAATTCGCTAAAAAAGCGCCATAGTTCGCATTGTTGTTTAGTTCCCGCCATTAGCTCGCTTAGCTTAGAGCATTGTACACGCTGTCGTTTAGTTAGCTTCATTTTTTCGCTCCGTATGTACGCTGTTGTTTAGTTAGCCTCATTGTCTCACGGTTCGCGCATAATTAGCTGACTACCTTTGTTACCGCTTTGCTAGCTTCGTTTGATTTGCATTTGCTACTTTTCTACGGTGAATATACGTGTTCTCTCCTGCTCGGCGTTTCGGCTCAACTTACTGGCGTGGTGGCAGCGCTACATTTCCAAAGAACCCATAGAGACAAGGACGTTAAAGTGTCCTTCGATTTTAGCCGTCTCTCTGAGCTACGTATCAAGCCGGAATTCGTGAACCGTAGTGATGACTTCTCACAGGGCGCCGAAACAGTGGTCGCTTCCTTCGAATGAAACTATTACTTCGATCGAAGCCTGGGAAAACAATTTAAAGTACATCCTGTCCCTCGATCCGAACTTTGCAGACTTCCTTAGAGATGGATCGTCGTGGGGTAATAAAACAAACGCTTCGCCTCTACGTGGTTTCTCCAACGATCCCGAATCTGTTCCAGCGGCAAGAAGAAGGACTGCTGCTCAAAAGGTAGCTCATTTGGAAATGATGCTCGGTCAAATTGCGAATTACGCCCCTATTATTTCCTGGAACTCAATCGTCAAGAATTCTACTTCTATTAACGGTGTTTGGCAATCGATCCGACAACATTATGGCTTACAGTTAACCGGTTTCCGTTTCTTGGATCTCGCGAACATTTCTCTGAAGCCTGAACAACGTCCTGAGGATTTATTCCAAGGCTTAATGGCCTTTATTGAGGGCAACCTTCTCACTACATCCAGCGGAATCACTCATCATGGAGAGATCCCTGACGCTGACGAGGAACTATCTCCATCCCTCGAGAAATGTGTTGTTCTTACCTGGTTACGCTTACTCCATCCATGCCTTCCGCGGCTTGTGAAACAGCGTTATGGAACCGAGTTACGTAGCAGAACGTTGGCCTTCGTGAAGCCTGAGATCTCTCAAGCTCTCGAGTCGTTGCTAGACGAGCTCCACACCAGTGATGAGTCAAAGGTCTTACGCGTCTCTTCATGTCCAAGATTCGCCAGGTGGCTGGCCTTGAATTAGATGAGAGCAGTTACGACTACCAGTACAGCCTTGATCAGGCAGGCCCTTCAGATTTCCAAGAATTCACAAATATGCCGGCCTGTTCTTCCGGAGTCCTTCCCTACTATGGAACCTCCTGTCACTCGTCGCGTAAATGTCTCCCGGTCTCCATTCCTTCACGCCTTTTACAGTCATCACCCCTTACGCCTTACAATTGACATTGGCGCGGAAACTAATATGATAAGAGTTTCTCTAGTTAGGCATATTGGTGCCAAGATGACTAAAAGCTCCCAGAACGCTTTGCAGGCCTTCGTGCCCCGAACATTAAAACCACCGTTTGGCGGGGTGAGTTCCTTGAGATTGATGCCCCTTCAGAGCTGCTTAAAGATTCCGCACTTGCCATTGAGCCCGTATGGACTTGGTCTCTTCTAGTCATCTCAAACCTACTCACACCTGGCCTCAGCCTGACATCGTCCAAGCCATTGGCGGTAAGCTGAGACTTCTCAACAGTACCGAGGAGCCCCTGCTTGTCCGTAAGAATGACCATTTATGCCAAGCACGTCTAACTGTTCTGGAATCTCCCACAGAGCCCTCCTCAGCTCAAGCCACCAGGCCGTCTCCCAAGTTTACAGCTCCTCCCTCTTCTCCTTTTGAGTCCGTACACGTAGACCCTGACGGTTTGTTTTCCTCCTCTGAAAAAGCTGCGTTTATTTCGCTCCTGAAGTAATTCCAATTGGTCTTCGATTCTCGTCTCCCTGGTTATAACGAGCTGCCAGTCCGATTGAAGGAGTTGTGAATATGGGTTCTGTCGAGCCTCCCCGGCGAAAATGGCGTGTCCCTCAGTACTCCCGTGACTAACTTGACCTGCTTCAAACCAAATTTGACGAACTTGAGGCTCAAGGTGTGTTCCGCCGTCCAGAAGATTTAAAGGTCGTAGTTGAGTATTTGAATCCGTCCTTCCTAGTGAAAAAGAAGAATGGCAGGTTCCACTTGGTCACAGCCTTCCCTGACGTAGGGCGCTATAGCAAACCTCAACCCTCCCTAATGCCGGACGTGGACTCCACCCTTCTCAAGATTGCTTGCTGGAAGTTCATCATAGTCTCTGATTTGTCCCAAGCATTCTACCAAATCCCCCTCGCAAAGAATTCCATGAAGTATTGTGGCGTGGTTACTCCCTTCAAAGGTGTTCTAGTCTACACGCGCTGTACCATGGGAATCCCCGGTTCTGAGACGGCTCTCGAGTAGCTAATGTGCCTGGTTCTGGGTGATCTTCTTCAGGAGGGTTGTGTCCCTAAGATTGCAGACGATTTGTATTGTGGTGGCAACACTCATCAGGAGCTCCTTACAAACTGGCGGAAGGTCCTCTCGGCTCTGAATCGCTGCAACCTTCGCCTCTCTCCTGCGAAAAACAGTATCTGCCCAGCTTCGACTCACCATTCTCGGTTGGATATGGTCCCATGGCTCGATCCGTGCATCTCCCCACCGTGTTGCTGCGCTGGCTTCCTGCAAGCCACCCAAGAACGTCCGCGGTCTCTGTGCCTTTGTTGGTTCCTACAAAATGCTTGGTCGAGTCCTAAGTGGAGCTGCTAAACTCCTCGCTCCTCTTGAGTCCCTTACGGCTGGCCGTCAATCTCAGGATACGATCTCCTGGTCTGATGAGCTCCTGGTGTGTTTCTGCTCCTGTCAAGAAGCGCCCACGTCTAACAGATCCATGAGTCCTTCCCAAGCCTGATGATCAGCTCTGGATCGCGACCGATGGTTCTGTCAAGATGAATGGCCTTGGCGCCACTCTCGAACCTGCCGTCAGACTTCGCTAGTCGTAGCGCGCCAGCCTGCAACGACCCCTGCTGCCAAGTATATTCATTCGTATCCGAAGCTGAAGACCTGGCTGTTCGTCCCATATCTGTTCATGATGTTTTATCTGGGAAGACGTCCCTCCCTTTCACAAGCCGTTCCGCCTGGCTCCAATCGCAGCTAGAGTGCCCGGACTTGAGGCGTGTCCGCTCTCATCTTAAGCAGGGCACTCCCCCGTCGAAGAAGCTGACAAACATCAAAGACGACAAGCGTTACCTGAACTTGGTCTCCATTTCCGGTGATGGCCTGCTTGTTGTAAAACGCGATAAACCTTTCGCTACGTCTCGTGAATGTATAGTCATCCCGCGCTCCGTCGTGGATGGGTTCCTTGCTGCTCTGCACGTGAAGCTGGACCATCCCTCACGTGACCAAATGAAACTGGTTTCGCAGCGTTACTTCTTCGCCGTAGATCTGGACAAAGCCCTAGATCGGTGCTCGCAGTGTTGCTATCTGTGCTCTTCTCTAAAGAAAGTCCCCTCCAGTCTTGTTGAACAGTCAACCTCAGATCCCCCTGACGGCTTTGGTATTTCCTTTGCCGCAGATGTCATAAAGCGCTACTGTCAGCTAGTACTTGTCGTCCGCGAGACTTCCACGTCCTTTACTGCTTCCTGTTTGCTGGATGACGAACGGCGTGAATCCATTCGCTCCGGTCTTCTCCGATGGTGCCTTGAGCTACGCCCTCTGTCTGGCCCCCTTTCCGTCGTTGGGGTAGATCCCGCTCCTGGCTTCGCTTCTCTGTGCGGTGACGAAATCCTTAGGCAGTACGGCTTTGCTGTTGAAGTCGGTCGTGTCAAAAAACCCGAACAAGAATCCTGTGGCAGAGAAATGCGTCGCCGAACTTGGCGATGAGTTTCTACGTATTTATATCCTGAGGGTAGTGCAATCACTCCTCTCTCCTTAGCTGAAATTCGCTAAAAAAGCTGTAAAGATCAAGAGCTAGATTCAAAAGATACTCAGGAAGATAAAATTTCTAGTGATAAACGGAAAAGCAAAAGAGGTTTCTCGTGAAAAGCTTAAAACTTGGATCGACTTCGATGGAGCCCGGCGTAGCTGAATTGTGTGGTTGAAAAAGAAAATGATTCAACGCCTCAAGGGCTTTTACTTTACCACGGCATCTTACAGCTCACCAAAAAAGGTTCACAAAACAGTTTACCATTAATGAGAGGAACGAGTAACTCAAACTTGGTGGAAACCGTTGGGACAAACCGTTTGTTGTTTACCGGAGGCCTGTTTTAAGTGGATATGTTTTTTTAAGTGGTGGAAACCTCCGTCTACAGTACACGTAAATTTCATAAATTGAAACTTTGAACATTTGGCTTAAACTTTGTTACTTTTGTTCAGGACTGAAACTCGTATTTATCTCTCGACTGGATGTAAATAATAATCATCTACACTCGTTTGGGACGCAAATTAAAAAGTAGTTCAGTTGTTTGTTTGTTTGGCTTGCGAGGGAAAGTGTTTTTACTTCACTTGGCTGACTATTTCTCGACGTGCCTCGGCATTGTTAAGAAAATTTTACCCTTCTGTTTTTAACACGTAATTGGAATGAGTCCTCGTAAAATTAAGGGTTAATATCACTTGTGTTTCTAAAGGTTGCTGAGTTTGCCCTTGTCGCTGCGCGACTAGGACAATTTCAGCAACTTCTATTTCTAAAAACACTCGTGATATTAGTCTCTAATATCACGCTGTTATTTGTGGTTCTACTCGCAGAAGCATCTTCCAAATCCATTAAGGCTAAGAGCTCGTTTTCATACTCGAAATTAGTGGGTCGTATAAGACGTCTCACTCAAAATAAAACTGAGGGAAAAATTCAGAAATCGGTCGGCCAGTTTTCATTTGGGTCGACTCGATTTGCCTGAGACCGTAGCTGGCCGTGCATCTGAACTCTGATAAAGTACGTTGTTTTAACCAATCAGAGCGCGCGTTATATCAAAACTTTATTATAAATGATTTTGCACTTGTAGGGGACTCCTGTCTGCCCACAGTCATAAGATTGAAAACAAGGGATGTACTGCTATGGTCGGGCGCAGTTAACATTTTTCACTAGTTTTTGAAAAATGGGGAAGTTACTATTAATTACCAGGGGCACCCAACGAGCCAAATCAACCAAGAGTTGTAGAAAGGCATTTTTAAGTACCTTATGGTGTTTGAAGTCTGTTTAAAGCGATATTTTCATGAGCTAGAAGAAGTTCATCTGTTCGGATTCCCTAGTTGAAATTCCCGAAAATGTTAGGGAACAAAATCTTCCTTTGAGAAAATGCAAGCTGAAATGAACTTTCCACGAACTTTCTAGGGAAATATTTTCTTTCCGAAAATGCTAGTTGACGTTTTTGACTGCCAAAAACAGCAATTACGACCTTTTCGAAAACCCCAGGGGCTATGATTTCCCAATTGCGATTCTTTAAGGCCACGTTTTAGCTACGAAAATCCGAGTGCACTCTTTAATCGATACCGAAAGCACAAGGCGAACTACCCTCCACCGAACAGATATCTACCGAAACTTGTCGTTGGGTGCCCCTGAATTACGAGCTTGAGTCTCTACGAGATCCTTAATCTGCTATCGTTTTTTTTTAACTCTCGACGATGAAAGAACTAAACTCTAAACTGCCCACCGAACTCCACAATAGCATGTGAACAAATGGACTCATATATAAACTGTCGTCTGATCTTATCTCCAGTTGAAGCCAAACTGGCATGTTTAAATTTACAAAGTAGTACCATAGCCATTTGCTCATTCTCGACCCCAGAGCTCTTCCCTTTTGCGCTTGTGTAACAGGAGTGACGGCGGGAAGAGCTCTAGGCAATTCTACACAAGTGTAACCTCGCGCTGTCTCGCGCTGTCTCGCGCTGTCTCGCGCTGTAAGTTCAGTTTTTCGCGCGTATCGAGTTGGCCAATCAGAAGTATTTTCAAATGAAGAATGATCCTCGCAGTTGTGAACGCAATTTATGCAATTGCGAAAAGAAGCCTGAAAAAAATTCAGGACTTCAACGGGGTTCGAACCCGTGACCTCGCGATTACCGGTGCGATGCTCTAACCAACTGAGCTATGAAGCCACTGACGTTGGGAGCGGGTCAATTGTGGGTTCATATGTTCCCGTGAGAGAAATGAGTGTGGATGATATATGAAATGAATCATATATGAACTGCGGAAATGAAATCAAATGAAGAATGATCCTCGCAGTTTTTTTCAGGCTTCTTTTCGCAATTGCATAAATTGCGTTCACAACTGCGAGGATCATTCTTCATTTGATTTCATTTCCGCAGTTCATATATGATTCATTTCATATATCATCCACACTCATTTCTCTCACGGGAACATATGAACCCACAATTGACCCGCTCCCAACGTCAGTGGCTTCATAGCTCAGTTGGTTAGAGCATCGCACCGGTAATCGCGAGGTCACGGGTTCGAACCCCGTTGAAGTCCTGAATTTTTTTCAGGCTTCTTTTCGCAATTGCATAAATTGTGTTCACAACTGCGAGGATCATTCTTCATTTGATTTCATTTCCGCAGTTCATATATGATTCATTTCATATATCATCCACACTCATTTCTCTCACGGGAACATATGAACCCACAATTGACCCGCTCCCAACGTCAGTGGCTTCATAGCTCAGTTGGTTAGAGCATCGCACCGGTAATCGCGAGGTCACGGGTTCGAACCCCGTTGAAGTCCTGAATTTTTTTTCAGGCTTCTTTTCGCAATTGCATAAATTGCGTTCACAACTGCGAGGATCATTCTTCATTTGATTTCATTTCCGCAGTTCATATATGATTCATTTCATATATCATCCACAGAAGTATTTTCATTGTTTCAACTGATAACCAATCAGAGCTGGAGGCTTGTGTTTCTAATCCGAAAATGGTAAAGCCAGACGCTGTAATTTTAGGTATATCAAACCTTCAGGGTGCGAGACTAAATACCGTTAAAAGGTTCAGCCCTGGAGGCTTGCCGTAGAGTTTTCCCGCCGTCCTGTTAGACATGCGCAAAAAGGAAGAGCTCTCCCTGGTAACCTGGCCATGTTTGCTCATGTTAGGGAGCTTTAGATTTCACGACGAGTACGAGAATTAGGACGAGTGCGACTTTTTAAATCTAGTTCGCGCGCCTTACATAATCACTCTGTATATCAATCCTGTTGCTAAAATCTCCTTTTCTGTTATTAAGCAATAGGGCAGAGTAAGGGATCTGTGGAGGCGACGGGTTTGAAATTTGAAAGTCGTACTCGTTCTCGATCTCGTACTCGTACTGAAATCTAAACTCCCCTAATGGCTGCTTTCGCGAGTGAATCTTCACCCGAAGATAGAAGTGTGCCGTTCTCAGAAGGAAAATACAGCTTTCTGAAACTGTAAATCGAAAAAAAAGTACTGAGGAACACTCTACAGCTTAAATAGTGGAAAACAGTTAGTTCATAACGAAGAAATCCCTCTTGGAAGACAGATTGTGGTTTTGGTGCTTCACGTATCACTAGCAATCATCACAAGAGTTGTACACTTTCTCCGAAATATTTGAGCGGTTCTAGGAATCCACCTTTCAAAAAATTACAGGTTTGAATGTTAATTTTAACCGTACTTTATCTTTAATGTGTGCATTTGTTTATTTATTACAGAGTTTTACAGTTTTACTACGCAACTTAAATAGTGTTTTACATGGGCAACCCTAAAACACGGAATCCGGAATCCGGAATCCGGAATCCTAAATTCAGAAACTATAATCTGAAAAAGGAAAAACTTGATTTCGCAAAAGGCAAAATTGCCTTACATTACTGAAATCTTTTGAAGAGTTTTGGTTGTAGACTTATTGTAGCTAGTCACTAATTCATCTGTACTGAGTTGTAAACGTCATCTGAGCGACTAAAAAGTTTTAACTTTTTTCTGCACGGAGTCTTTCCTTTTCAAAATCACCGTGGGAACAATGATTGCTCATTAGTGGGTAATAATAACTCATATACAAAATTCGTGTGTAACACGCCGACGGATCGAAACTGGATGACACACACATACAAGGCAATTTTATTTTATGGTAATGTTTACACTAGAGAAAAAGTCAACTTAGGAATATTTCAAGTCAAGTAATTTTTTGATATTTCAAGTAAATTTTTCGGATTTAACGCTTCACACACAAGTAACGTTTTTCCTTCAACATATAACTTAAGTTATATGATTATATATTGACTTACAGGCTTCGCCCGCCTCAAAGTTCAAGAAACCAGAAGTTTCAAGTCACTTGAAACTTTCTTGAATCATTTCAATTTTCCGACTAGAATGAGTTCCAAAGTAAAGTGACTTAAAATTTTACTTAAGCCTTCACACACATATTTCAGAAAAGTAAAACTTTAGCAGCTCCTTATAAGTCTTACTTAACAGCCTAGTGTAAAGACTACCATACAAATTTCTAACGCCTGAAATATTCTAGACATAAATAACTGAAATCGAAATACGTTCTCTGGTTAAAAATATTAAAACGCATAAGCTTTCGGTTATCAGCCTATAGCCTTTAACGAATGAAAAATGTAGCGCGCGAACGGAAATACATACAAAAAAGGTGCAAAAATTTTTTGAGAATAAAAACACAAAAAGAAGTGTAAATGAGGTCTAATTACAATAAAATGGAATATTGCCTAGGCAACGGTTTTGAGTTATTATCCGTGTCGATGGTTTCCATTTGCGCGAAACATTTTTCATTCGTTAAAGGCTATAGACTGATGGCCAAAAGTTTATGTTTTTAATCTTTTAAACCAGAGGACGTTTTTCATTTCAATATGACTTGTCCTGATTACAGCTCTATTTTTAACTGAAATCAAGTTTTCTTTCGCCCGGTTATAGTTTCCGGATTCCGGTTTCCGGATTCCATGTTTTAGGGCTGGCCGTTTCACATACATGTACAGTTTTTATTTATTATGCATCTTTTAATGTTAGTCCTAAGGGGGGGGGGGGGATACGGGATGGGGGGGACTTTGATCGGAAACGCAAATTTTGTGTCAAACCTCCCCACCCTTGGGATAAAGTTTTGAGTTCAAAGTTCCCTACTGTAGGGATTGAGATCCAGGAGGTTGACCTTTTAAATGCTTAAAAAATACAAACACTCCAGGTTTAAATATTTCAGTTTTTCCTTTTAACGACGGGAATAAAAGAACACGGAAAGAAACCGATGGTTTATAGTAACAACAGATTGAGCAAATTTCAGTACCTTTCTTTCCTCCATCTTGTTAGTGCTCAGGGAGATCTGAGTATTCTCATGATGGCAAGTCACTCATATCTAGGCTCTGCTCTGTCGGTTTTCAAGAGGGCAGCATCGCAGAGTGTATTTTACCATGGCAAAGTCCAAGCTTAGGAAAAGGTCTTTGATGAATATTATCTCTGTTTTCAAGTTGGATAAAACTTCCCCACCCTGGGGCCAACATTCTCTTCAAAGTTGGTCAAAATTCCCCACCCAGGGCAGGAAATGTCGATCCCCACCTCATCCCGTATTCCCCCTCTCCCCCTTGGGACTAACATTGATAGGTGCATTACAGTTTTACAATGTAACTTAAATATTGAGTTACTATTTACGCAGTGGCTATTCGTACGGCACCCGTACGCGGGCTTTGATTTTCTGTTCGTACGAGAGTCCACAATTTTCGTACAATTTCTATGGATTTTTTTTTGCTGGTCCAAACAATTTTAAGTTTCTTTAGGTGCATTAAGCAATTTTAATGAGAGCTGTGAATTTGATTCAGGCTATAATTTGTCCACTCTGTACATACTATGCGAAAAACTCATTTCGCGACACTTTATGGGTGTTCCAAAATACGTTGTTCTCTGTAATATGCACAGATTGGGCAAATTAGTTTGAATTAAATTTTCAGAGTTTACATGTACTAAAATCGCTTAATGCACCCAAACAAACTTACATGTATAATAATTTGGACCAACAGAAATAAAAAATTCCATAGAAATTCAGTGGTTTCAATAAGCACCGACGTCCGACGAAAAGCATTGGCTACTTTGATCAGCGACGTCAGCTACTTGTCCCCTAAATTGAAGTAATTAAAGAACGATTCTTTTTTCGCCTACTCTACTCCAACTCGCTGCCTCTTCAAATTAATTTTTATTGAAACCCCTGGAAATTCTACCAAAACTGAGGACTCCCGTACGAGGACGGCACCCGTACGCAGACTTTGATTTTCTACTCGTACGGGAGTCCTCAGTTTTGGTAGAACTTCTATGGAATTTTTTATTTCTGCTGGTCCAAACTATTATAAGTTTTTTTGGGTGCATTAAGCAATTTTAGCAAGCACTAAATATTTAATTCAAACTAATTTGCCCAATCTGTACATAAAAACAACTCATTTCGTGACACTCAGTGAGTGATGAACACCGATACACAGATGTGGAAGTGTCGCGAACTTAGTCGTTTGTATAGTACATGTATATGCAGAGTGGACAAATAAATGAGTCTGAATCAAATCCATACACCTGTAGCTCTCACTAAAATTGTTTAATGCACCCAAAGAAACATAAAATACTGGTAGTTTGGACCGGCAAAAATAAAAAATTCCATGAAAATTGTACAAAAATTGGGGACTCCCGTACGAATAGAAAATCAAAGTCTGCGTACGGGTGCTGTATGAATATCCACTGCATACTACAGCTTAAATGTTTTGTTCCGCATGGCCCAGTCACTCAGCGCGATTAGCTTTTGCTATTTCTGAGTGGTCAGCCGTGCTCTCTTTGTTTTTGCAAATATTTCGTTTAAATTACTTTACTCCTTCTATTGTAACAAGGGCACATTAAAGATTGTTGTTGTTGGTAAGCGATTCGTGTATTCCAAGCAACTTTAGCGAAAATTAATTTTTCAAAACTAGTCAATAAATTGTGCTTCAAAGTGACTCGAAATTCGCTTGCTTCGCCTTCGTGTACAGTGTAGATTTTCTTGAGGCGGAAATTGAATACATTTGTTTCTCAGCCATATACCGGTATAACAGGCTTATCTGGATAAATTTCTCACTTAGGAAAGATTATTGTCTGTTTCTCTGTGTGTCTTAGGGCCTGTTTATATTGCCCCAGGTACCTGAGATAACCCTCCCTCAGAGTTAACCTGGGCAAGATCAAATGGTGGTCCATTATCCCAGATTCTCTCTGGGCGTCCAACCGCTGACCAAACAGCCCGAGGACCCTGGATATGAGATTGGGGCGAGCTATTTTTCCACTTATTTCTTTGAAAAGCTCTACCAACTGTTTACATGAGGTGGGCAAGACAAGTTGGGGAGGTGAGTTGTCTTGCCTAGGCAGGTAGGGTGACCCTGGCAAGCGAACACTGTACCTGGGAGGAGACAGCCCAAAATTAAATATGTGCGTATGTGAAAAAAGATATTTCAGTTCCATTTTTGGGTTAAAAACTCAAATTTACAGTGTATTTGAAGGAATTACACCCTGTAAATTATTTTAAAAGCCAGTATTACCCACAGTGATCAGATAGAGTGGGGAAGAAACTGGAAAAATGAATTGACTAATGGCTTCTGGGTCCTGCATGGCTCCGGGTTTGCTTTTATAAAAGGAAGTTTTGAAGCAAAAATGAACCTACAACTGTAGGAAGGACACTTTCAATCAATATTGATGATATTCAATTAAAGAGCGACCAAATGCAAAGAAAGAACGGCAAATGAGGATTTGTAAATTTAAGACGTGTTATGAATTACTAAGTAGGGTCAACTTTGTCTTGGTCACACATTTCTCATATAAACACTCAGTAAAGTTGTCTTAGGGTGGAGGGTTGTCTCGGGTACGCGAGACCTTAATTCACAGAATTTTATGATTACTCGAATTTGCCCATCTGACAACAGGATCAAATTGCAAGTTGCCAAGACGTGTATTTTATTTGAAAATTAGGAATTCTAGCTATCATTAACTAAAGGAGTGTTGTTTTTTAACCTTGTAAGTTGTCTGTTTAAATTGAGCATATGTTAATTACTACCAATGTCTAAAAAAATCGAAAAATCCATCTTGTAGACATAAGTGATTTATTCAAAGTGAAGAGATAGAAGTGCAAAGTTCATGGGTAGATACAGCTGTAACAAAACCCTGACACACCAAGTGGTGATTTGCAAACATTTGAAATTCTTACAAAGGATAAAACACAGGCCTGCCAAAACAACATTTTCGCTGCTGATTTTGATAATACAACCAATGAAAATGATGATATTGATGGCTGGTGTCAACCAACATGTCGAAGACACTTCTGGTCATGGAAATCTTGTCAAGTTTACATGACAATAATTGAAAAATTTAAGTTTCATGGTGATCTAATCTGTTTGTATATGGCTTTCCACAGAACCATGTCGGATAACATTCCATCAGCCAAACAAAGAGCCTGTGCAGAATTATGCAGTGAGGATGAAAAGTACATCCTGGACATTTATAGCTGTGTGCAGCCAGAACACCATGGACACAACGAGTCACGAAAGCAGGTCTTCGTGTATATAACAAGAGCTCAAGAAAAGAATAGATGTACTTTCCTACAGGTATTTGATTAATTTGGAAATGTACAGCAACAGAAACAAAACATCTTAGAAATGTTATCCTTTATCCCCCCCCCCCCCCCCCCAGCCTAATTTTCATGTTGTTCATTGCATGGGCATACAGTGTAAATTCCTCTCCCTGAAAAAGTGTTTTGTGCAGTAATAGGAATTGTTGTGGGGTGTGTTGACTGGCCATACACCTAACGTCTGCCCTGGAGGGCCAGTCAGTGCTGCCTTTGATTGGACATCTTTTCCCCTGGAAAAATTCAAGCAAACTGAATAATTATATCAGATTTCAAAGTCAGTAGATGGGTGTCTTCAGTTCAATGAGAAATCATACACATGCATTTACATGTACTGTACATGTACCAAGACAAGCGGAATTTCCGAACATCTAAGCAGGACATTATGCGAGGAAAATTAAATGAGTTAAGATGAATTTACTGTTTAGATCCCCAATCCCTTTGAATTTACAGGGTAAACTGTAGTAAAATGGACTGAGTGATTGTTCTCCACATTTTTGTTGTTTTAAGGACGAAAAAGTCCGCCTGGGAATGATTAAAGTCCACTGTGATAAATTCTACTGGAAAAAGACAGAAGAAGCCAGCACTCTGTGTGTCAAGCTGGAAATAGGAGATTTTGGTGCTGTAAGAGAGGTACAAATGTCGTTCCGATGGGCCTACAAGAATTCTGAGCAATAATTTTCTTTCTTTCAGCAGCAGCAGCAGCAGCAGTAGGACATGCAGTGGTAGTGGTACATGTAGTGGTGGTGGCAGTGGCAGTGGCAGTGGTAGTGGTAGTGGTAGTGGTACAGCCAAACTTGTATTTAGCGATACCGTATTAAGCAGTCACCCACTTTGAAGCGGTCAGTTGTGAAAGTCCAAAAAATTTCTTCCCTTAATCACTGTAATTTTAACCTCTGTTAAGCGGTCACCTGTATTAAGTGGTCGCGGTCACCCTTTACTAAGACCGAACAAGCTGTTTCTATGGCCTTGACCTTTATTAAATGGTCACTTTCTTAAAGGAAGTCACTCAAATAATTATAATACCAATACTGACTGCCACTGGAGTTTTGTTCATTCGTTTTTACACTATGTTCTACTTTGTCACACCATTCTATTCAGTGCAGGAAATCTTAACTGAGTTATTTTTTGAGGGCCTTTGAGCATTAACTGTTACAAAATGGCAGTTTTGTGTTTGGCATGTAATTCTGAGCAACCTCTATTAAGTGGTCACGAAGCCAAACCCTGAGGGTGACCACTTAATTCAGGCTCAGCTGCAGTAGTAGCAGTGGTAATAGGTGTAGCAGTAGCAGAAGCAGCAGAAGCAGTAGTAGTAGCAGCAGCAGCAGCAGAGTAGTAGGAGTAGTAGTACAGTGTAGCAGCAGCAGCAGGAGTCATCATCATCATCATCATCATCATCATCATCATCATCATCATCATCATCATCATCATCATAAGCTTTATTTAAACACAGTTTAATTCATTAATGTACAAATAAAATGTGCTCTTCCATCGAGCCGTGTATTTACAATTAAATCCTACAGTAAAAGGATCACTATGTAAAATAATAAATTAAAACTACAATGTGGAGCGATTACTTTGAAAACATCAGATTGTTGTTCTTAATAGGAATAGTTTCTTTAAGAGACTTCAAAGTTGTTTGATTTTTAGCATGAATAGGAAGGCTGTTCTAGAGTTTTGCACCACGATAGTGATAACTACGTTTCCCTGCTTCAGAAAGGGGCCTGGGAATGAACAAATTGTGAGACGAACCCCTTAAATTGTGGGAATGAACTTGAGATGTATTTTTTAAAATCTCATTAAGGCGTGCCGGAAAGATACTATTTATTGCCTTGTACATGGCAACCGCTAACTGATTTGTACGCCTTTGTTCAAGTGTATCCCAGCCATGCAGTAAACTAGAGGATGGAGTCGTATAATGAGAGTTAGTGATTATGCGGGCAGCCCTGTTTAGTAACTTTTGCAATTTATCCGATTGACATTTTCCAATGCAACCCCATACAGGGTTACAATAGTCAAAGTAGGGTACAACAAGAGCGTTATGTTAATTAATGTATCCCGCGGTACTAAAGCCTTAGCTCGCTTTAAAACTGCCAGGCCACTCGATACTTTTTTTTATTATCTGGTTAATAAGAGAGTGCCATGTTAGAGTGTCATCAATTTCGATCCCAAGGTATCTGTGGGTCTTGACTCTGTCAATTTGATGCCCATCTATTTTTATGTCGAATTGATGATCTATATGGGAGATCTTGTATTGAGTGGTGGTGGTGGTGGTGGTGGTAGTAGGAGTAGTAGCAGAAACAGTAGTAGCAGCAGCAGTAGTAGTAGTAGTAGGAGGAGGAGTGGTGGTGGTGGTAGTACGTGTTCATTTAGCTGTAGCAGAAGCAGTAACAGTAGTAGCAGCAATAGCGGTATTTACTAAGCAGCAGCACTGAGCAGTAGAAGTAATAAAGTAGTAATAGTAGTAGTAGTAGTAGCAGCAGCAGCAGCAGCAGCAGCAACAGCAGCAGCAGTAGCAGTATTCAGTAGCAGATTTGGGATATTTTCGAAAAGAGCAGTTATAGAGTAAAATTTGTCTTCTTACACATTAGCATGAGCGAGCAAAACATTGCCTTGCACTTCCACAGATTGAGAGAAAGAAGATCGACGAGATGAGACTCCCAGAAAAAGTTCCTTGCATCCTGCCATCTTGCGATGCATCTGCCATGAAAATTTTGGTAAAGCTGTTGAGCGGAAGCCCTTTTGGTGAATCCCTCTTGGAAACAGAACAACTAAACCTCACGCTTTCTATGGTATGTCATTTTCAGTTGTTACTGTAGCTTTTTCCTGTATATATATTTTTTTGTTAAAGACACACTTACATGTACTTTTACTTTCAATGAATTAATCTTGTTAGGGTAAGACAATTATCAATTAGCCAAGCGAAGACAGAAACAACAATACGTACCTTAGAGCAAATTTGGGTGAGTTTGGCTTTCGCACGAAGTACGTCGGCTTGAACATACAGGTATACTCTAAGTTTTAAAAATAGACGGCGTGCTAATGTGTCCAAATTTCTGTTTTCTTGGAAGCGAAAATATCTTTGTAAATAAGTGCATTCCTTAACCTTTGCCCCATTTTGAACACGCAATCATGCAAGAAAAATATTTAACATTCTCACAGTTTGATTACCGCAATTTAGAACGGTTATCGTTTCTGCCTTTTGTGATTTTCAAATGTGCCACACAATAGGGCTGTTTATACGAGAGAAAATAAGCCGCGGCTTACGCTGGCAACGGCTTACATAAGACGCGAAAAGAACCATTTATACGAGTAAAAACTCCTAGGCCGGGATAAGTCGCAGCTTGAGAAAGCCGTGAACGTAGATTTTGTACCATTTATACGGAGTGTTCGCGTCTTATGTAAGCCGTGGCCAGAGTAAGTCACGGCTTATTTTCTCTCGTATAAACGGCCCTAATATTCCTTTTGAAATATCTTTTTATTTTATATTTCATTCTACTTTGCTTCCCCTACTTGCAGAAAGGAGAATTTTACGTAGGGAAACCAAAACACGAAACTTTCCATTGGTTATATATTGGACCCAATTTGTAGAGCACAGTCTTGTTACTCGGGCTGCCCGCGTCTCGCGCGGCGCCCGAGTCTAAGATTACCGACGGTTCTTCTTTTTCGTCGTCGAGTATCATCCACAAAGCTCACTTCCGGCGTTTCTGCGCAAGCGCTAACTATTTTAACAGAGTGATGCCTGTTGTCACGTATCGGAAAATGTCGATTTACCTTGTGTCTTTTGAAGTCTGAACAAACAATATGTTAAGAGAAGTGTCTATGCGAATGTTTGCAAGTTCAACGGCGAGAAGAAAGCTTTTAACATGAGTAAACTTAACTCCAGATCGACTGCCGTGTTTCCTCGAGTCTGCTTCAGTAGACTGCGAGTAGTCTCTAATTTTGGCGATGGATTGTGGGGCGGGCGAAAGACACGTGCACGCACGAAGTTGCGAGGAGACGCGACGCGAGGAGAGCGCCAAAAATTAGAGACTACAGACAAAGGGAGTTTGACCTTTCACGGCCGAGTGATTCGGAAGTGTAAATCTCATATCAACAGCAAGAATGATGCCTGTTGTCACGTATCGGAAAACGTCGATTCACCTTGTGTCTTTGAAGTCTGGACAACTAATATGTTAAAAGAAGTGTCTATACGAATGTTTGCAAGTTCAACAGCGAGAAGAAAGCTTTTAACATGACCAAAATTTAACTCCAGATGGACTGCCGTGCTCCCCGTATACGCTCCATTGAGATGTACATTTTGTTGAATAACTCAAGTACGGGATATCACACACCCCTGAGACTTTGACAGGTAGTTTATTTGCTATTTTCCCACAATATCTCAATTTCTGGACTTTGATTTTTGAATGATAAGCGATTAGTTTTACAAATGTACTAGCGTCACTTGAAACTGTCCAGAAACGTTCCTTTCTTGTGTTTCAAATGACCCTGGATTGACGTATTTGTAAACAGTTTCACTCTGCTAATTAATTTTCTACTCACATTTAACGTTTATGCGAAAAAATCCTACATCGTTCGATAAGCGTTTCCTTTCTCAAATAATTATCCATCGAAGCGAAAACAAGTGTGCTTAGTTTTGTTTTGGAATCAATACACTATTTTTATCACCTTGCATAACGATAAACCTCTGTAGCCTAAAGGTCATTGTTCCTGCCTGTGACGCAGCTAATCCGGGTTCGTTGTCTTTTAGTGGTATATATCACGGGCTTTATTTTTTTCTGTTTCTCTTTTTCTTGTTCTTTTAGAAATATTTTTTACAAGTGTTATAATTATTGTTCTCAATGGTTGAGCTGTATTTTAGAGGAATATATGTTGATAGGGGTCTAAAGAAATAGACTCCAACACAAGCTAAACACAATGCGTCCGATGTAAGAAAGACAGACTTCCCTCTATTCTTTTGTTGAGCGCTAAGTTAGGGATACAATACTGTTTTTTGCAAGCCCGAGTTTAGGCTAATTGTAGCCTCTTGTTGAAATTGAAATGTTGACGCTCGTTGTTTTCCCCGTCATTCACCCTTGCTTTTATCCTGAATTTGTTTTGATTTACAACGAGCACAAATATTTGTCTTTTCCAGATCCCTCACTGTGAAACCAGGGAAGCAGTTGAACATGAACACGTGACCGCCCACCAACCAGGAGAGCGAAGTTTGGTACCTGAGGAACGTACTCTTTCGTGAATTGTTATTTCTACAGTACATGCAATTCTCGGTTTGATTCTCAGACGGTCTGAAGTCAACCGCTTACTCTTCCGGCGGACAACCTTGGATCGTCTGAGAGTTATTAAGGAGCTTGAGCAACGACGATAGCAATGAAAACGAATAGGTCCATTCAAAATATGAATTCACTATGTGGTCACTTGTTATTATTCTAACTCGTTCAACGTGTACAATGTGCCTGAACAAACTATCCAGAAATTAAGTCGTTCTCCATAAAACCTTGGTACATGTAATTCCACAATCTTGTTTTCCAGATGTCACGGCAAAGCCGGAATGTACCAAGGCGTAAAACGTACGTACCCTGCGATTGTGTTTGGTCATTATACCTGTCGTGGTTTTGTGGCGTTATCCTTGGCATTAGCGTCGTCGTGCTCCGCATAAGCTCCTTAATTCCCGCGTATGTCACACGAAAAGATGGCGTTACTGAATACAAATAAGAGGTGGCGATTGCTAAATTCGAAACGGAGTTTGCGTGACGGGTAGACCGCCATTTTCCGCGAGCACGAGGCTTTTAATCTGAGGTTGCTAAAGAAGTTGAAACAACGAGAAGACTTCGAACAAAAATACGACACTGCCAGACCCGTGGAATTTGGGTCAGTTTGCGAGACAATTATTTTTTAAAAGACCATTCGCCACCCTTCCAATGGAACGTGTTTTAATACGACTCACAGTTTATATAAGTGACGAGTGTTAAGGAAATATATATATATATATATATATATATATATATATATATATATATATATATATATATATATATATACACTATCACAAATGAAGATAACCCACATGTTTTGTTCCACACCTATATTTCGACCACATAAAGTGGTCTTCATCAGGGTAAAATTACAGTTACCACCGCAAGCGTCATACTACTTTTAAAAGTGTAAACTTAAACAGCCTCGCGCGCGCGCATCAACAAACGATCTCCTCCCCGCGCGCATAATGCCATTATAAACCATCAACAAATTACGTGCGTCTGGAACGCCTGTTCTGACCGAAGAAAAAGTCATTGTCATTAAGACCATAAGGACTCAAAGTATTAAGCTTATATGCCCATTGGTCCTTCTTATCCCTCAGCTCCTCTTCCCCATTGACCCTGTCTATCAACTGAATGTTCATATCATCCAAACCGCTATGTCCATCACTCCAAAAGTGTTTATACAGTAGGTCGTCATTCTCCCGCTGTGCCTCATTCAATCTTGCATGGCGTCTTATTCTGGATTAATGGTTAAACCTTATTCTAAACTTTGTAACAGTGGACCCCACATACTGTACTGAACACCTCTTACATGTGATCAAGTAAACCACATTACTTGAGTTACAATCAAGACTATAGTTAATAGAGTATTTTACTTACAGATACAGATACTGTATTTTACTTTACAGATTTGGTGTTGAGAAATAACAACTTTGAATTCAATGGCAAACATTATCTACAAAAGCTAGGAACAGCGATAGGAACAAGAATGGCTCCTTCATATGCAAATATCTTTATGGATAATTTGGAAAGACGTCTACTTCGGGATGCAGAAGTCAAGCCCTATATTTGGTGGAGAGTCAAGTTCTTGCCCTCACAGGAACAAATACGTACTCAGAAACTTTCGAATAACATAGCGTAACTGTTAATTTACAGCACGCGCAAGGCGCGCGCTCACGCAACTATTTGTTTATATTGTCAGCATTCAAATTTAACGGTCATTCGTCGCTATTGCCTGATGAGTGTAGTCAGTATTTGGCTATACGAAACAGAGCTGTTGCAATAAAGCGATTATGAATCACTTCTGAAGTCTGGAAATCTTTACACAAGAATGTTTACAGCTCCAGAAAAGTTGAGCGCTCCACGAAAACCATTCTTCAAACATTGATTGACCTATTATATATATATATATATATATATATATATATATATATATATATATATATATATATATATATATATATATATATGTATGTATGTATGTATGTATGTATGTATGTATGTATGTAGGTACGTACGTACGTACGCACGTACGTACGTACGTATGTATGTATGTATGTATGTATGTATGTATGTATGTATGTATAATGGGAAAGTAAATAAAGGGGACAATTAGGTTTGTAAAAGAAAAATTTTCACACTAGTTTGAATGGAACTGGAATATCTTGCCTCTAGCGGCATGTCTTAATGTACGTTCCTAGCTGTAATAGGTCAACATAAAATGTACGTATAGATAACAACATAAATTTTATTACTCAAATCAGGCCCTTACTTTATTTTGTTTCATTTTCAAGGAGGGGTCGAGCTGAGGTTGACGAAAGAGTCAATCTCTAGTCGACCCGTGCGGGACTTAACTTTAACGTAATTCTTCTTCTTCGGCATTTCCACAACAGTTTATGTTTAGCTTACTTGGACGAGATACTGCAATTTGGACGACATTTATTTTCTTAGGGAATCTATACCTCTTTTGGGGATATAAAATTAGGTTTTGAGGCCCAAGGGACGGTTCTTACGAGGGATGAGAACATAAAAGGGAACTTAATAATACGAATCCTGTGAAAGCTCAGTATTGAAATCAAGCAGTGCACTGTAATGCAGTGTAATGCAGCGTAAGAGGACAACATGGCGTGACGCGATGATATGTGAAAGCTCAGTATTGAAATCAAGCAGTTCACTGTAATGTAATCATGCAATGTGAGAGGACATCATGACGTGACGCGATGATATGTGAAAGCTCGGTATTGAAATCAAGCAGTTTACTGTCATGTCATGTAATGCCATGTAAGAGGAAATCATGACGCGACGCGATGATATGTGCAGGACTCACACGGGAGTACTCATAATGGCAAAACGCCCTAAACAGCCAAAATCGCTAACTCAGATTTTTCTAACGAAGATCACAGGTGCTTGTTCGAATTCACAGGGTATCCAGAAATGCTCCAGGCCGTATGCTTGGAAGATGTAACTTAGATACACTTATATTGAATCCTCGTTATCCTTCATTCATCACTGAGGAACACTTTCTTGTTTTCTTGCACCTGAAGTTCCACTGCTATGAGGATTCGAACATAATAAACATTGAAGCAAAAGAATTAATGAAGTGTGAATTACATTATCTGGCTTCAATACTGTTTCCAGACACTGCATGAAGCAAACCTTTTGGAAAATCAAAGTGTGTGCGTAATTCACTAAAAGCTCAACATTAGAGTAGACTACAAGCAGTCCCGCCCTCCGCCCCACCCCCTCAGATTACTTGTGCGAACGGACGGGTAGTGTATACAGTTACAGAACTGAGAGAGCCAAGAGGAAATTCTTCCTTTCCTCTGCTCCAGCTTTTCTTGTCGCTCCTCGCGGCTTCGCTTCTTGCGCTGGATGTAGTGCCAGGAGACTCGGACTGGGAGACTGCTTCCAGTCTTCTTTTATTAGAGCAGTATCCACTTCAACCTCGTTATTTTAGACTTAACCAAATACCACGCTGTAATTATTTTAAATATAAGGCATCAGGGTTTAAACGTCGCATTACTTTCCGAATCAAGTGTATTTGAAATTCGACGTTTAAACAATTAAATTCGGTAGATTTGAATTAAATGCGAGTGCAGTGGAATACTCGACTCTGACAGCAGAATATTCGACTGAAGTTGGCCTGGACAGCTGATTTAAACGCCGCATTTACTTGTGATCGAGGATCCATCCTTAAAGCGGAAACGAAACACTCTTCTCTTTTAGTGGCAACCCAATCCTTACCCGAATAAAATGAGTTTGATAATGTCATTTCTGAGTGATCCATTTTATCGGTGGAAGGAATCCCACAAAAACAGCTGAATTGCCAACGGATGGCCTACTTTTTTTAATTCTTCTAAACGATGTATTTGTCTGTTAATCGACGGAAATTGTTACATTGACGCGCACTTGTTGCGATAATTCGTGGCATTCAAAAGTCCTTTAAAATCAAGACGCACTGAGAAATGTTTCTGAGTTTAGCGGCCATAATATCATGGAGGTCATGATAGAGTGACGGACTGTTTCTCTGGATCATGGAACAAGACTAAATGCACCCGTAGCATAGCATCGGCGAGTAGTCATCACATTGGCTATTACAGCAGTGCGTGTTGTCTTTCCATTCAAAAAAATAGATTCTTCGACAGACAATCGGCACTACAAGAAATGGCGAATACAAGGGCGTATTGGGAGTTCGTGCTCATGACGTAGCATGCTGGGAAGATAATGACTTTTACGGTGTCGATGTATAATGGCCACATACGATCGTTCATTATGCGTATGTATCCCGAATCCTTACGTGCATACGCACCAAACATTTTATTGCTATAACCTGACATGGTCCGATCCGCGTCAAGGGCCGTATAGGTGTCCTTACACTACCCTAATTCGACTAAGGGCCCGTATACCGTGACAGCACAAACAAACAGAGAAGACCAAATATTAGAAAAACTCGCGATAGTTTCTCAACCAATGGAGAGGAAAATCAAGACCAATCATGTCTTGCACGCACCCATTCTACCGCGCTTGGCGCCCGCCGCAATTTCTTGGTATGTTTGTTGTAATTGTGATTGGCTGCATAATTGCTTTGGTTTTGGTTTAACGACACTTGATGGAAAATCGCTCGATATTAGGTCATTACGAAAAGCTTGTTACCAGAAGGAGATGTATCAAAGATAAGTTAGTTAACTGAAGTTTATTTCACGAACAATTAAACGTTCGAAATAGTCTCCTTCTTTCGTCCTAGACGAAACACTATTGACAGCTAGAAAAAAAAATCACCATACATATCACATGCTTATTGCTTACTTTTGCTTATATCAGCAAAGATCTGTAACATATCATCTGGCTAATAGACCTACAATCGTCACGAATTACTATTTATTTTTCGGAGATATGTGAAGTATAAAACGTGAGGTTTAATGTCGTTGCAGCCTCGTTTTCGTGTTGAAAGTGAAATAGAAGTGAACGTAAATACCTAGTCCTGTCCCAGATCTCCCTCTTACTCCGCCCTGCATAAGGTGGGGAGGGAGAATAGAGAGTCCTATACAACTTGCAGGCGCATGCTCGCAATGAGCCAATGAAATTAAACTAAGCGTCATTCTTTTATTGTCCATCCCTGTCCATCCAGATTTCGCGGCCGGTTTCGCGGGATGTTGAAATACAAAGCCATGCAAACATTAAAACGTTCCGAAGAGAAGGATGGACCGAAAATTACTGTATGATTTGTGATACGAAAAATATCACGTCGCAACTATTTGTTGTTCTTACAAAAAGAGGGGAAAATTAAAACCGAAATTGCGCATAAGTTGGAAATTATTGAGAATGGTGGCTCACGACACATTTGCGTCTGTTGCGAGAAGAAGTTGAAGTCAATAGTCTCAAAAGTAGACAAGTTTTGAGAAAAATTGCTTAGAGCAAGCAATGCCCAAATATGGAAACTACTACCAAATATCGTTTTCCTTCAGACCAGGGGGCAAATGGCGCCGTTCCGAGAATGCGCCTTCAAGTTTTCAAGTTCTCTTCTCCGCTCCTTCCTATGCGAAGCCTATGCAGGGCGGAGTAAGAGTGAGTTCTGAGACAGGACTAGTAAATACCCGAACCTTGTCTAATTGTCTGGTGTCGTAAAAAGGCTCAACTAGCCAAGTCCGGATTGTCTTTACCCTTCTGCCCCTAAACCCCACAGCTATTAAGAATTGAGGGATGATAAAGAAATATCCATTATCTAACGCAAAGGGACAGTGTCACCTGTGTTTGATAATATTATTTTTAACTACTAAAATTGGCGTCACGATTAAGTCAATTGTTTCTTAAATTAACCATCCTTTGCGAATAGCAAGGCTGGAAATGGCTTGCACCTTAAAAAAGGACAAGGAAAAAAGGACACCTTCTTTTCTGTATTAATTACGTAGAATGGCTCAAACGGATCATGGTTTGTTCTATTCCTTCGATAAATGCCTTGATGTTTCCTTCCTGGTGTTATAATGGCGATTTCGTGTTTGAGTAAATGAAGTGAAGTTTTTCGAATGTTTTTCGAAGCTTTCATCAAAGCACTCCAAAATCTTCACGGCAATGCCCCTTTAACCTATGACTAGCCTATTCATTTAATTAATACATCAGGCTTTTGAAAAAACTAAAAAATCTATGTCCTCTTGGTTTCCAGCTGTCCCACAGCATCAAAATCTGTTGGTTAAAAACGTCGCGTTAAAAGGTGCTACAAGCGTTTGAGTGATCTTTAATGTCTTTTTTCTTATTCTTATTGGTGCTTCACACTATTTAGCTTTGCTGTGATTGACCAGATCTCTTGAATCAGTTTTCATTAAGTCAGTTTGGATTTCACGACAGACAACTTAACACCACTTTGTTTTCGCGATTATGGAACTGTTAATCCAGGCAAGGTTTAAGACGAAAGAGATCCTTGGCCGCATTAGCGTGATAGCTCACTGCGACTCGGAACTACCATGCAGGAATGGTTCCTTCCGCAATTGCCTGAACTTAGGAATTTCGAAAAAATGACGCTGTTTCTAATGAGCCACTTTGTCGGCAATTATCGTATGATAATTTTTCTGATTATAATTTGAGATTTGAGATGGAGACACACAGGGAAACAGTCTTCAAGGAGGGCAAAGAGGAATATTTTTCTCGAACTTTTGGATATTTTATTAGAAGAACAATCATTGCAACCATTATAGCCATTCTGTCGTCATTTACCCGAGACATTTTTTTCCTTCAATACATAGCAGTGTGATCAAAGAGGTGAGGCTAGGATGGAAGTATGCGGTTGCCTTTTTTTACGAAATTGTCACCAACTATTAATTTTCTCTTACCAGAAAAGCGATCAACATCAATAGCTGCGTAATGATCAAATGCTTAGTCCCGTAATGTCATGGTTGTTTTTCATTCTCGGCGAGAACTTTTTTTCCTAGAAGGAATGAAAGAATGAATGAATATGAATAAATATGAATGAATGAATGAATAAATAAATAAATAAATAAATAAATAAATAAAGTAATAAATAAATAAATTAATTAATTAAAGATATTTACACAGGAAGCTCCACGCCCCGAAGTGGTTTTCAGGGGGATCCTGCATCCGGATCGAATTGATATTTGGAAATGTTGATTTTTGAGGAGACGGGAAAATCAGAGTAACCGGAAAGAAACCTCTCCGAGCAGAGTAGAGAACCAACAACAAACTCAACCCACATATATCACCCGGGCCACATTTGTGGAATGCGAGTGGCCTGACCACTACGCCAGCCCTGCTCCTCTCACCGAGAGGAAAAAAAATATATATTAAAGCTAATTCTAATGCCAAACGGCTATAAAAGGAAATAATGCTACTTTCTATCACAGGCACAACTACATAAGGTGAACTCAGTGTTCATGGAGCAGCTCCGGTCCAGTGCGAAGACAACAGAGAAGAAAACTAAAATGTTCGTCAATTTGTCCACAAATTATTTATTGGCTCCTAATCAGTTTTAGTTTTCTTACCTCTTCATAAAATGCCACAACTTTAGTTTTGGCATTGTCTCCTCCGTGCGAGGCTGTAATTCCACAGGAGAATGATCGCTTTGCTCTGTCCTTGTGAGCTATTTCGAAATAGCAGCCTGGAAAATCTGTAGAACTTTCTGGTGATATCCAGGCATCTTTTGATGTAACTGTCTGAGACAATAAACATAACAATAAATACGACACTGATGATGATAATGTCATATATAATAATGACAGTTATGATGTAATGGTATTACAAACTGTAACCTCAATCCTTGATTTTGGCCAATTGCTGGTTTGCAAGTGACGTCACGGCAGCCATGTTGGAGGTCAAGAACAATGGCCTTTCTCTCCGCTGGGAACTAAATCCTATTTTTATGTAAATTATTCGAAAAAAAATTTCTATTGTTTTGAGCTCCAACATGGCCGCCCTGTCACGTGGATGCAAACCAAGAATATTTTAGTGCAACTAAAGCCTGCAAACCTGAAAGTCTGGAGGAAGCCTACACAAACTAAAGGGCGTGACAAGGAAGAAAGCAAATACACGATCTCAAACCGTCTAGGTGAAGAGGAGTTGCATGGCTTCCATTCGAGGTCTTCTGAAATGGCTAGAAATATACCTAAGGGTACCACGTGATAGCAAATTCATCAGTTTATGCTGATTATACGATTAAATGAAAGATATTGTGGCGTAAATCTATGGCATGAATGTGACCGATCAACATGCTACGAGATAGCAATAAGTAGCTTCAAATTAGCCCCTCCCATACCTTTTTCGTGAATCTAGAATCAAGTTAACCCTTGGACTGGCCCTTTATCAATTACCTAAAAGGCTTTTCAAACCTTTATTTTACTGCCTTTTATTTGCCATCCGGACTCCAAAGAGCTGAGCACAATTTCGATATCCTCGTTGCTGTTGGAAACAAACAATCCCGCAAGAGTTGTTAGCAGTTGGCGACCCTTGCGTTCTTGCATCTCACAAACGTGCTGTTGATAGTTAACAATAAAAAGATCTTTTATTAGGAATGTCTTGTTTTCATATACAGTAAAATCCCGCAACTAAGAACCTGGATTTTAAGAACCTGTTAGGCTAAATTTGCCAGTTAAGCCACCTCTATATAAGAACCTGTTTAGCCTAAAATTCTTCAAACAGGTTCTTAAGTCAACATTCGGAATCTTTTGGTGCCTTATCACTCCAACTGCAATGTAAATGTCAATTTTAATAGGACAAGGAAATACTCTTAGCTTTATTAGTTTCCTGCTCCTTCCCCCTTTTACAATAACTTTACCGGTATTGTGCGCAAGGAGTAAGGTAAGATCACATGAAAAACGCTAACTCACAGTTTTGTATCACTAAACAACTGCGGGTATTGATACCCTCCCCTTCACATTGCCCTGGACATGGGTGAGGCTCCTGTCAGTTATCCGCAGCAGTTTAATGCATGTTAGACTTGCACACAATTCGACTTTGGCGAGCGAGTGAGCGAGCGAAGGAGTGAGCGACGGAGTACGAAAACACGAAAACGGACTTTGAGAAAGTCTAAATGCATGTATACGTGTACCCCAATTGTGCACCTGGATCAATCGTGAAGCAATTTGGAGTGAACAATGCACAGGCTCTTACACTCCTATCATGTTACCCAAGGTCCTATGCGTTTATCACATTGTTCAAATTTGTCAATTTTCAAATCGTTGAATTATGCGACAAGGATTCATAAAGATTCTGCAGTATAGATATATTATCCTCACAATTGTAATTGGTACGACTTTCAGTAACAAATTATAGCTTTTACCTTAAACGCCATCATAGTATCATCAAAAAGAATCGCCCATATCTTCCAATCTAGTCCTTGCACTGGTTTTTCTCCAAACAAGCCCATCTGCATTCTTTTCTTGTCGTTTTTCTCGGGAATTCCGAACACTGCAAATTCATGGTCTTCGTTTGAGGAGTCTATGGTAAGTATAACGCTGTTGCGATGTTTTATTTCCGTCTTGGCGTTTGGGTTCAAGTCCAAAACGTTACTCCAACTTTTATTTTGTTCACCTCTATTCTTGTTCTTTCCCTTTAACCTGCCTTTGACCATCAATTTCCACTGACTTTCACGGCCATTTAATGCACAGTGCTCCATCTCTATTTGTCCATTTACAGCTCCACGTTTAACATAATACACCCCTGTCACAGTATTAACAAAGAAAAAAGAAGAAAAAGAAGAAATAGGAAAAAAGCCTTTAAACATGTCGCACACAACATGCGGCAGCAACAATGATCATAAATCGCTTGAAACTTGCAGCACAACTGATCTAGGAAAAGAGATAACCAACCATAAATTTCAGTGTCACAGTTGACAGAAATGGAAAACCTACCAACAACAAAGTGGAAAATGGAAAACCTACCAACAACTCGTTACTCAAAAGGCAACGGTTTTTTTTCAAAAGCCAAGATTTACGCAAAACTCAATGTTAGCGCTTTTGAGAGCCGACAGTAGTTTGGCGAGCGATATATGCAGAGAGTAATGCAACCCTGTGACGCAAACCAGATAAACCTAGTTCAATGGGTTAAGCGTTGATTTGGTTAAACTAAGCCTCTCTGCAACCTGTCAAGTAACAACTACACTAATATTTGACTGAGAATAGATGAAATTCATATATTTGAACTGAGGATTAAAGAGTGAAGATGTGAATGATCATCGCAGTTAGGAACACTACTTTTGCAGTAGTGAAAATAAAGCCTGAAAAAACAAAATCAGGCTTGTAAAGGAGTCGAACCCACGACTTCTGCGATACCGGTGCAGTGCTCTACAATTGAGCTAACAAGCCAACAGAGAGCTGCTCACTTTGTTGGTTCGTAATAACTGAACCAGTGAGTAAAGAATAAACGAATAAATGACTGCGAATATATGGAATTCATATATTATATTCATAGTCATTTAATAATTACTCACGCGGATTTATAACTAACCAACAAAATGACGAGCTCCCAGTTGGCTTGTTAGTTTGTTAGTTCAGTTGGTAGAGCACTGCACCAGTTTCGCAGAGGCCATGGGTTCGAATCCACTACAAGCCTGAATTTTGTTCCTAACTGCGTTGATCATTCGTATCTTCATAAATTAATATTCTAATATTATGATCACTACACGTACCACTTATCATTTTTGATTGTCTTGCTGGCAGGCATGATGGCTCATTATTCCCCCACTGCTTTACCTTTACTGATGTTGCAAAGGAAACAGAAAAAAAAAAAAAAAAAAAAACAGTTTCACCCGCACAGAGACGTCAATTTATGACACTACCGTTTAGTTTCAAAATCAAGAGTGATGATAAATCTCACGCACATAAGTAATTGAGTTGATATCCCATCACTTAAGAAAGTTCTAAGTAATCGCCTCAGTGACGAAGACAGCCATGTTCCTCTGAAAATACTAGCCTTCTAGTTGACCGAAGAGTGAATGCACCGTTTTCCAAGTTGTAAAATTGCAAGCGTGAGCACGTTTGTTAAGGAACTAACTTTCAGGCGATACTTTTTCTGTACTCATACATATTATGCCAAACCTTTAGCTACAATTATACTAATTCAGGCTTTCATCCTGAGCATTTTTGCTACTGTCTCAGTGGCTCACATGAAATGCAAGATAACAGCGTTTTGTGTTTATGCAACTTTCATACGGCGTATAAGATTGCGCAAATTTCAGGCAACGAACAGCATAGTTAAATGACGTACGTAAAAATCGACAAAATGCATCTGAAATTATCAAGAAAATAACCTCAAACGTGGGAGGCAGTCACTAGTCACGTAACTACCAGCGAATTTTGGTTTGCCGTAAATATGGGTTATTGGCCAAGCTTGTTCGGTCAAGATGGCGGGATATTGGCCAAGTTCTGTTTTTGACTCAAAGGACGTTATTGAAGGACAGGAAAACGCGGGACGAACGGGCTATCCGAGCGGTCAAGATGGCTCCGTCTTGACCTCGCGGGTAGCGAATCGCAGCAGGAGAATTGATTCATCTTGATCGCTGAAAAAGCCAGTTATATAATAAGTGCGGTTATAAAGATCTCCACTTTCTCTACTATATGTTGAGATGAATGACTCCTCCCACCTTTTCTTGCTCTATCGCAGAACATCACAAACAGTTGCGTTCAGTCCACCTCACCTTAGAGGACAGCGATTTGTCGCAAACTTAATTGAAAATTTCCATAGCCGATGGAGCTTAGAGAGAAATTAAAAGAGGTTAGAGAGTACATCCGCTATATACGCCTTATTTCAGGGGTAATTCGTCTTAGGTTATTTTAAGCTTCCGCGAAAAAGGATGCCCACGCGCGCGTCTTTTCATCTCTGTATGTGACTGGCTATTACCTACCCACGTGGGTTTTCCGAGGCTGGCAATTGATCTAATAATAACCTGAGGCAAATTACCCCTGAAATAAGGCGTGTGTGGCGAATGTACTCTCTAATCTCCTTTATTTTCTCATGGTGTAACAAGATAGTTGTGGTATTTCTATGGATTTGATCTATAAACAAAATATCTGACTACACAAAGCCAGTATACAACAGAGAACTTTGTTGTTAACTGCATTGTTAAAAAACTCGCACCTTTCATTTCGGAGAAATGTGCTTCATAGTGGAGTTCGCTCTTAAACAGCTTCGCAACTGGCTTCTTGTAATTAATCACCTCGGGACCATCCTGGATGAAAACTGCTGCCGGCAATATTTTTTCCTTCCACTGCGGTAGCGGTGCTCGCTCAACTTCAACTTTTCTCGTTTCCACTACTACAATCAATAAAGATTAAATTTGGGCTGCAATACTGAGACGGCATCTTTGTTCTCAATAGTAGGACTGTCGTCAAGGTCGCAACGGTAACAAAGGACATTCGGTTACTGTGTTTAAAATAGTGGAATTCACTATATTAACACAGAAAACCCCTACAATGGGCACACGAAAAACCGCTGGCCGTACACTTCACCTGTAATAATCAATCTTTGAAATGTAAATGGAATTATCTTTGAATTGTTTATAACTAGCTATTCTGTTGTTCAGTAAACTCTTTGAGAAGGGTACGTGTTTTATCATGATGGTAGACGTCTGGAGGAGGTTTATAATTTTATCGACCGCGTCCACCACCGGATTCAGTTGAAAAGGCTACCGACGTAAGACTTGCTCCTAACAAGATCAATAGATCGTTTTCACTCACATGACCAAAACCTTGACTACTGTTGCTACGCGGCCATATTGGCGTACCAAAATTGTAAACAAGGCCACTGCGTCCTTCGAGCGAAGATGATTTTGAGCCTGATTGTGATCTGTGGCAATAAAAGTAGACGAGATAAAGGATTGTAACTTTGCCAGAGTGCCTACTGTCGTCGTAAATAAAAGCAAAGAAGCCAGATAATTATCCTAGGTGAGATTATTGCGTTCAGTGGATTTCGACAATTAGCAGGGACAACCTCACCGATGTACTTTTGGAGAATGATCGCGTTTGTTAGATGCACTTTGTTTCTGGAGGGGCCACCAAACCTTGGGTAAATTCAACGTTGACTGAGTCCCGGCTTTGAATTCAGGGCTTAACAAGGAGACTGGCCGTATGGATCGACATCTAGCGGGGTAACAGTCCTACACAACTCCTATCCACGTGTAATAGCCAGCTTACATACTTACATACATACTTACATACTTATCCTCTCCCCGTCGGGGCTTAGAGTTTGGCTCGAACAGAAGCGTATCAATATCTTTTAGGGATCTGCCCCTTTTGTATGAAACAGTTACGGGATCCTTCAATATTTCGCTAAGTAGCGATTGTTGTTGGATGAAATGCCACTTTTGCATGAGTATTTGTTTTAGATTAGGCACCGTTGGGGGATATATTTTGCCACACAATTCGCTTATTTTCCTTGTATTTCTGTTGAAGGGCAATCATTTGTCTTACAGTTGTCTGGGTATCCTCGGCGTTCGAAAACATGTGCTTTAAAATGCGATAACTTATCTTTTTCCGGGATGTTTTGGAGAAGACTCTCCTGTGTTTCGCGTTTGATGAAGCCCTTTTTTGACCCCTCAGGTCGGTGGCAACTGGAGAAGTGCGTGTACTGAAATGTTTCCTCTGCCGGTAGGTTTCAAATGTGTTTTTTCCGTCCAATATAGACTCATTTGCGAACCAGTCACCTTTGAAAATGTTGTTGTTGTCAAGGAACGTAGTTTCAGTGAAGGATACAGTAATAGCCCATGTATAAGAACCTGGGTTTTAAGAACCTGTTAGGCTAAAATTTTCATTTTAAGCCCTCGAGCTCCCTACATAAGAACCTATTAAGGCTAAAATTTTAAGTTAGGTTCGTATCAGTGGTGTTTCTGTAAAAGGGTATAGGTAGAAACTCCTGAATATAAGATCATCATCTGTTTATTATTTATTAATAAAAGTAACTTGACATAACATTTTTTTTCTTTCAAGCTTAAGTACCATGTTGTATGTCTATTGTGTTTTCCGTTCAAATAATTCCCCAAGTATTTGCAAGTACTGCAGTATCAAAGAAAGCTTTCTGACCATCTCCAACTCTGTGAGAATCACAAAATATTAAATGTAAAATATCAAAATATATCACAATGAAATAAGTAATTGCAAAATATCAAAACAACGTAAGCTTCCAATCAATGCCTCAGCTTCTCAAGTCAATGTGAGGTCATTTAAAGCGATAGTTCCTTTAGATACGGCATATCAATATTTTTTTTTGCTTGAACTTGCTATGAATTTGGTATCAACATGAGTTTCTTTGTTATGTTTTGTTAAGGACATATAATGCTACACTGAACGGCCCATAGACATTGCTCGATTGTACAAATAAATGATTTATACTGTATTATGAGATGATATTTATAATATATATATATATATATATATATATATATATATATATATATATATATATATATATAGTATATTCAGATGAAATTCATATGAAAATATAAGAACCTATTTTAAGAACCTTGGTAGCCTAAATTTGCTTTAAGTACCATTTATAAAAGAACCTATTTTGGCTAAATTGGAATATTCAGGTTCTTACACGTGGGCTATTACTGTATCACAGCCGTAAACTTGATAGTCGGGTCGTTGTAATTGGCTTGATCAATGAATTGCTTGACTTCGCTTTTTGTTTATATTCCAGAATATATCGTCACTATACCTTGCTTAAAAGCGCTTCGGCAAGGAATTGGTTTGAGTGTTGTGTTAAGATACTGTGTAGGAATGGGAGGGCTATCTTCATAGAAAGAGTCGTATGTCTTGCACACTGTCTCTACACCATCCTCATCCTCAACCCATACTTAGGAACGGGGGCGATTCCAATGGCCGAAATTTTATCTAAATAACGCCGCTTAAATTGTGGTTCCAGCCTCTAGGCATACTCAAAAATAGGAAGAGAGCAAGTGACAATGGCATATTCCGCCAGACTTCGCTTTGAACAATTGCTGAATTACTCACTTTTACAGGCAGAAACTCGCATTTGCATGTTATCAACTACTATTACGCCATCGAAAGTGGTACACCAATATGGCGACCGGAAATGATTTGACATCACGTAAAAACGATCTATAGGAATTATGAAATGGAGATTCCAGAAGCATGGATGTTCACAATCAGACAACCAAATTCCATCGTTACCACTGTGGACCACTGAGGGAATAACGTCGAGTTCGAGAAATGTGACGAAAGTCAACACTCATTACTACCAGTCACCGAGAGGCCCTGGTGCCGCTTAAAAACAGAAAAAAGCTACATTCCTTTTATTATTATTATTATTATTATTATTATTATTATTGTTTTTTTATTTTTGCAAATTTTCAAACGTTTATTAACAAATGTCAGTGACTCATCTTGCCTTCGATAAATAGTCCACTAGGCAGTTGTCTTTTGTTGCATCTCTGAATGCTTTAGATAAAACATTTCTAATAAAGAAAGTCTTATTTTTACAGTATACTGGATAGGTTTTGTGCCGTCACGAAAACCATAACGGATTGGCCTTTTGTTCTCACATGCATGGAATGCTACTTAGTGTAAGATTTTTGTACCAGAGAGCCAGTGTGACGCACCGTTCTCAAGTGGTACACCTTGTGTCGGATTGATTTTCCTGTCGTTCTAAGGAGTAATGTGAACAGATCGACAATTGGACGGGACCAGAAGTAAACAAGAGCCCTCCTCATAGCCTCCCCTAACATTACGTTGCAGTTACAATTTTGAGTGAACAGGATACAGTAAATATATATCCACTACATACCACAATGATGTAAACTTCCCCTTGTGAAGCGTGAACAGAATACAGTATATAAATATCCACTGGGTTTTTGACGGCCAGGTAACTTGTCTGCATTATAAAGAAACACAACCGAATAAATAACCGTTCCTCGTTATCAAAGATAGCATTTTCCTTTTTTTGTGGTTTTTGACTAACTAACTAACTAACTAACTAACTAACTGCTAACTGTTAATGCTGTATATAGATACATTACCATTAAGTTCCCTTGGCAGCAAGTTGTCGCAAAATGAATTTGAAATTTCCATAGTAATGGGAATTTTCTGTTACAAGATGCCTAGATTCAATCCATGAACAAAACCTGACAGTGCCTTATCTCACAATAACATTCTACTCAGACTTCAACTTCTTTGTTTATTGCATTACTAAATTTTCACCTGTGTTATTAGTCAGAATGAAGGGCTTTAGCAAAAAGAGCACCCTCCGTTGTTTGCTTTTGTCTCCAGTTACCCAAATTGTACTACGACGATGTAAACTCCCTCCTGTGAAGTGTGGTGGTTCCTCGCGGACAAGTAACATATCTGAATAATAAAGAAACACAACCGAATAAATAACCGTTCCTCGTTATCAAATATCACATCGAGCAGAATGAGTGGACATCATTAATTATTCAAAATCAAATTTGAATCAAATTTGAAAGCGAGCGCGCTTTAAAAACCCCAGAATAAGAGAAGAAAGGGCTCAAATCGGCGAGTGGGTAGAGCCCCAACTTGCTCGTGTGACATGACATAACTGCTAACCAACACTTTGACCTACGGCTTTTTGAAGAGGGAGGATGTATCTACAATAATAGACAAAAGCGAAGAAGTTTTATCAAGTGCAAGGTCTATCCATTTGCATTTGAAAATCATCAGAAATGAGCCATTTTTTTGTATGGGAGCCGATTTCGAAAGAAAGTTTCATGAACCTGGAATACGCTTCCAAAAAGGGACCAACGGTTGTTAAGATTTACAATTACCGTATTCACAAACCACTCAGTCGTGAAACAGTCGTGTGTGGCGAAATTTAAAATCCCGGTGCATCAGCTCTGATGATTTATTCAAACTCGAAGACAACAACGATGAACGAGGGAAAGGAAAACGAGCGCCATCGGGAGCTCTTCGAATCCCCGATACACTAGCCTGTTCCAGACGTTCAGATGGTAAACGGAAAGCTTTAGTACTGGCAGAGCAAGGTTAAAATAAAGCGACGAAAAATGGAGGGGAGCTTGGGATGGGCGCCGGTACAAATTAATGTGGGCAACAAAATGTTTTCTCTAGAAGTAAACGGCGAGGTGCTGCTATATTTTTTCTTCTATTGAGCTCGTTATGCAACCTCTGCAGCTTCCGAAAGCAAAACGGTCACAAATAGAATGATGTGTTTATTTACACTGAACACAATCACTTCGTTCGAGCAGACTAAGATAATTTGACAGTTCATCATTCTTTGTGAGTTATAACTTTTGTCCAAACAAAACGAATCTAAAAATTGCCCATGCTATAAACAAAATGGAAAACCGTGTCATAAAATGTTCCGCAAGAAATATGCGCATATAGCATTTTTGATCAACGCCATTGCATTTTTGTTTAAATTTGTTTTTTTTTTTTTTTTCCAATTGTTTTTTCATTTTTTTTATCATGCTTATTTGATTTTTTATTTTGGATTTCTTTTCTTTTTGTTTTATTATTATTATTATTATTATTGTTATTGTTATTATTATTATTATTATTATTATTATTATTATTAATTTTCTGCCTTGTTTTTAATGTATAATTTTTCTCCAATTTTTTTCGATTACTCTTTCTTCCTTTTTTCCATTCTTTTTATTCTTGTTTATTTTTCTAGTTTTATTATTATTTTTCTTTTTTTGTTTTTATTATTCTTATTTATTTATTTTATTTTTTATTCTTATTTATTTATTTATTTTTATTTTTCTTTCGAAATCAAATAATAATAATTATAATAATAATAATAATAATAATAATAATAATAATAATAATAATAATAATAATAATTAAAAACCTTTGCGATGGCCCAGCAACGCCATAGCAAAAAAGACGAAGAAAAAAAATACTTGCATGGCCCAGCAACGCCATAGACCACAATCCATCACAAGTATTCGATGTTCGAGATCCCAAACTGATGGAGACGGCGGAATAGAGTCCTCTAGCTCCAAGAATACATAGGATACTTGACTGTCGTCAATTCTACTATTTCTAATTGTCGCAGGTTACGACTAAACTGCTCCTTAACGTCATTTTCAAGCTCAATATCTTCTTCCCAGTCCGAGTTGAATCTGGCCGCCATTTTGAAGCAATAAGTTTCGTATTGGCTTATGGGATGTAATCGTGATGAGTTGTGGTCTATGGCGTTGCTGGGCCATACAAAGTTCTTGTTTTCCCATGGCGTTGCTAGGCCATGCAAGGGTTTATTTTTATTAATATTATTATTATTATTATTATTATTATTATTATTATTATTATTATTATTATTATTATTACTATTATTATTTCCTATGGCGTTGCTGGGCCAGGCAAGGTTTTTTTTAATTTTTTTTTTCTTAGGGCGTTGCTGGGCAATGGCAAAGGTTTTTAATTTTTATCATTATTATTATTATTATTATTATTTCATTTCGAAAGAATAGAATAAAAATAAATAAATATATAAATAATAATAATAATAATAATAATAATAATAAAACAAAAAGAAAAGAAAATAATCAAAATAATAATAATAAAAAAAATTGAAAACAAATTGAAAACCAAAAAAAAAAAAAAAAGAAAGAAAAAAACATAAATTTATACAAAAATACAATGGCGTTGATCAAAACTGCTATGGCGTTGATGCATGGGCCACCATACATGTGTGCAGTTTTGCGAAACAAAAGAATAGACAATAGCGCCCTGAGTTCATTGCTAAGCTTGTCGCCTTCATCGAGTCAATGAGCGTCGTTGTGCGTTCATGGCAAGCAATCATCAAAGCTCTTTCTAAGCGTTTATGCATAATGACGCGCGATATGACAGATCTACAACCTTTTTGAACTGGAAGTAAATGTCCCGAGGAGAATAGGCATTCTGCGCGATGATATAGCATTTCTTGTGCTTTTGAAGGGTTTGTTTTAATTGCTTATTTACTTACTTTTTTAATTACTGCTAACTGTTACTGTTTTAGTAGAATATGTTACCCTTTTAAATGAGGAGTCAATTATAGTGCCCTCAGATACAAGACAAATTGTCTTCTTAATTGTCAGTTTAATGACTACTTGATTGAGCTTTTTGAGTAGCGAAGCTTGGGCTAAAACCTGAGTGAATTATCTGACAGAAAGCGTTGTCATGCAAAACTATTTGTGCGGTGTGTTTGTGCTATGAAGTCTCTAAACAAATTGTCAGATTTGGCACAGTAGGGTTGGGCAATGTGGGGCCTGGCACTTGGTTTGATTTGACCAGAAGGCCTTTTGCTTTTTCATCTTCTTGTCATCGCATACACCGAATGCAAATATGGCGGATTACTCAAGGTCGGCCGGGGACAAGTTACGCGAAAGCCAGGCTAGTTAGGTCACCGAGTTTTGTCTCCAGAAATGTCTTTCATATCGCTACGCCTTCGAGTTTTTTGTGTTCGTGAGTGCCACCAGAAGGAAAGGAAATCTTTCGCAGAAGAGAAAGTGTCATTCTTAAGTTTCCTATTTGCCCCTGAGGAGAAAGCAGTGGATTCGTACTGCGTGGAAACAAAGGAAAGGAGTTCACATTAGCAGGATTTTTCACTGCATTTCAGTCTAGAAGATTCGTAGGGAATCGTTAAGCGGACGAGTTGTGGTTCCCGATGGCATTCCAACGAAATTTGCTTGGCTGATACCTTCCCTAAAAAGGAAAGGAAAGGAAAAGTTCCTTCTGAGAGAAATCCTTTACCTCAGAAGCCGTCCTTCGGTCAATCAAACCCGTCAATCTTTTGGATGCACAAGCTCCGTTAACTTTAGTTCCCTCGAATGATCTGTGATCGATCGTAACTCTTCTGTCTGATGAATTGTATGAATCTACTGTTTTCTCCGAATGGGAAAACTAAAAAAATGACATCTTCTTTCCTTGTGGTGGCATACAGGAAGTAACAACTCGAAGCAACACGTTAACTACCCCAGGTTTAGCGAAATTTGTGGATAACGAGTTGTAAATTCGGGACACCGAGGCCTCTCAAGCCTCGCTTTGCAGCTCTTCCCGGGTCGACCGTGAGGGTCGGCACAAAATAACATCGACCTTCGGGTCGGAGATTGCCAAACATCCGCTGGAACTACAAGCAGCCCAGACATACTGTATGTGTAATTATAAGCTTAATGTTCTGCATATAGTCAAAATATTGATGTAAAAGTTCACTTTTTGAACCGTGACTATAGGTGTAAGAATAATGGCTCCCAAGCGGTTATGATAGCAGGCGAACAAGCCAGAAGCACCGCAAAATAGACCAGTTATCGAGTAACACAACAAACACATAGTGATATTAAATTGAAACAATATTTATTTTTGAACTTTTACATCAATATTTTGACTGTAAAAGTTCACTTTTTGAACCGTGACTATAGGTGTAAGAATAATGGCTCCCAAGCGGTTATGATAGCAGGCGAACAAGCCAGAAGCACCGCAAAATAGACCAGTTATCGAGTAACACAACAAACACATAGTGATATTAAATTGAAACAATATTTATTTTTGAACTTTTACATCAATATTTTGACTATATGCAGAACATTGAGCTTATAATTACACATAGGGTATGTCTGGGCTGCCTGTGCTGGAACTAGTCACGCAACGTAACGAAATTGACGTTCGCCGTGAAGGAAACATTGATAAATTCTACTTTATTCAGCGAAATTCAGCAAAACGAGGAATGTGAATTGTAAAATCTACTTATATTCGTTGTTTACGCATGGACACGCTTGAGACATACTTTCTTTGTACGCTGTGGATTATATGGCCGGCAGCCGGTAACCGTCTCAAATAAAACGGAAATACTGCCTGGAAGGCGGCAGAAATTTCTATAAAATTTCTGCGAAATGCCTCATTCCGACTGCCTGAAAGTATTATATCTTCGTTTGGAGTTGCCAAGCGATTATGGAAAGGAAGATAGCTTCGCGGCTGAACAGTTTTCAGACTTGGGCATATTATATGAAATCGCCATATTCTGGAAAAAAAATTGTGTGGCTTAACTCACGGGCACGGTTTCATGGAGGCTAATGCGGCCCGGCAGTTTAAAATTTTTATCTCAACTGAACGTGAAGTCTCGTGTAAATCTTTGAGCATATTCTACCTTTCTAGAAGTGCCAAGCAATTACAAAAAATTCAATACAGCTCTCCTGAAGAGCTGTACGAAGTTGAGCACCCGAAGATGACATACCGTAGGTCGATGTTATTTTGTGCCGACCAACTTTGAGTCTGCCGCCATATTTACATTCGGTGTATACCGGTAAATGTAACATGACATAATTAGAGGATTGTCTGAATTTGCCTTGCCATCACATGTGAATGCCGGTCAACGATTTTAACGGTGTTTTTCTTTTTATAACATGCCATAGAAAATACAGCAAATTAGATGCAGGAAAGCAGATGTGTATTCGTCAGTATTGATATATTCCACCCAGCTTTCTCATCCTGTACTGAGCTTTGTACACTAAGAATTGCCTCCACCAATGCATTTTCTATGGCATTAATTATGTGAAAGAGATAAGACTAGTCTGTATAAATGAGAATACAAGTAACTCATGTGTAACTTGGATCGACTTGCATGGCGCCCGGCGGGCTTGTGTGGTTGAAAAAAAAAATATTCAGTGCATTCAGTGGTCCAACTCATGAAAGCGAAACTATGAGAGAGTTTTAGCAATTTGATGGGGGAAAGGATTCGCTCGCTCAGTCAGGCAATCAGTCAGTCAGTCAGTCAGTCAGTCAGTCAGTCAGTCAGTCGATCGATGGGTCGTAAACGTTTTCGTTGATTCCGCTGACCAGTGCCTTTCACGAGGGCAAAATTTTGCAAAATGGCTGCCTCATCGAACGATGAACGTTTAAAACAGTAATTCAAGGGCGTAGCTAGTTGGGTGGTGGTTCCTGGGGTACCTGTGACCCCCTCCCCCTTTGTAAGCCTCTTTTTAAAGTGCCTATGAAATAAAAAACAAGTTTGGTTTATATGTTTGTTTGTGTCGTTATTAAACCAAAAACCCGGTTTGAAACGCCCGAAACCCTCTCCATGTCAGATTTTTCTGGCCTGAAAGTTTGCATTTGACCGATTTCGAGTGTCTCCATCTTGCGCTCGGTCAAACACTCAGATTACACCGGAAATGACGTACTTGGTGGTTCCACAGACATCAGCTTCATGGCCGAGAAGGGAAGAAACAAAGGTTGCATTAACTATTGCTCTGCCGGTGGACCAAATCTTGCAAATTGTGGCAACAAGACTGGATCACCGGGAATTCCAATGCATTACTTTCACCCTGAAGAAAATTTTCGGGATGAATGGACTCAATTTGTCCGCCTTCATCGAAAAGATTTCATCCCGAGGAAGAGCTCTTGTTTGTGTTTGAACAGTGGATTTCGAGGAAAGCTGTTTTGAGCACAAGCCCGTCCTTGTGCAGATTGACAATGATTAAACCATTGAGTTGAAGAGAAACCTAATTAAAGGCTCCATTCTTAAGTCTCCTCTAACTGACCGAAAGCGACGGAAAGTAAGTGAGAACTTGGTATCATTGAAGTAAAAGATTGCCGCGTGTTACCGGTATTTGATATGTGCAGGCCCACAAATGACAGATATTTTAAAATATGTTAGCTTCGTGCCTTCGTTGTTTGGAACAGTCCAGGCGTTCTTGATTTGGAAACAGAAAAAAGGAGAGCTAGTCATTTGGCTGTTCTGACTTGGGATGTTTTCATTTTCACACGGCGAAGATGAGTTTTCGTCCTGTATTTTTGCATTGAAGTGTTCATTTTAAAATATATTTCGAAAACTGAACTCAGCTCTGAATTTGTAGTGACTGAAGGTGAGAACAATAAGTGGCCATGGTTTGCAAATATTATGTCGACTCAAAGCAAATGCTATAGGGTTGAGTGAGTATCGATTTCTGAATTTGTTTGCGTAAACAAGCACGCTTGTTTCGGTTTAATCTCATGTGTAGCGCGTGTTCATGTCGAATCACGCTATTGTGAATTCGGTTCATTCAGGGGTACCCAACGACCCCGGGGGGGGGGGGGTACTCCCATAAAGTCCGGATAGGTGTGTGCCGCGAAGGGTCTTAAACCCTGACCGTATTTAAGGAACAATCCAACGAAAATTGATACCCTATTTAAGGCCCAAATCCGAAAAATGACACCCTATGCAAGAGAAGAACAAAAACTCAAAATAGCTTGAACAGGTCAACTTTATTTCCTTAAAATCGCTTTGGCAATACTTTAACTTTGACAGATCATTTGTTTTTCGCTTAACTGGGTGTTTACAACCTGCTTTTTTTGCTGATACAAATTTAGGCACCCTATCTAAGGATCACACCGGGACACTATGCCAACATAGCCGAAAAGGATACCCTATTTAAGGATCGAGAACCTCCAAAAACCATACCCTATTCCGCGGCACGTACCTATATAGCGGGCCCGGGGGAGTACCTATATAGCGGGAGTACCTAACCCAACGACAAATTTACGGTAGATATCTGTTCGGTCGACAGTAATTCGCCTTGGGTTTTCGGCGTCGATTAAAGAGTGTACTCGGATTTTCGTAACTAAAACGTGGCCTAAAAGATTCGCAATTGGGAAATCATTGCCCCCAAGGTTTTCAGAAAGGTCGTAATTGCTGTTTTTGGCAGTCTAAAACGTCAGCTAGCATTTTCGGAAAGAAAACACTTCCCCTAGAAAGTTCGTGGAAAGTTCATTTCAGCTTGCATTTTCTCAAAGGAAGATTTTGTTCCCTAATATTTTCGTGCAATTAAAATTTCAGCTCGGGAATCCGAACAGATGAACTTCTTCTAGCTAATGAAAACATCACTTAAAAACAGACTTCAAACACCATAAGGGACTTAAGAATGCCTTTCTACAGCTTTTGGGTGATTTGACTCGTTGGGTGCCCCTGTTCATTGGCTTGAAGAACGAAAAATATTATATGTAGCGCATGCTTTCATGTCGACTCACACTATCAATTATTGTGAATTTGGTTTATTGGCTTAAAGAACGAGGAATATGATATATGTAGCCCGTGTGTTTTCATGTCGAATCGCCCTATCAATTATTGTGAATTCATTTTGAAATTACTTTCGAGTGAATTTACTCATTTCGGCAATTGTTTCAGTTTAATGGCTTAAAGAACGAAGTATATTACATGTGTAGCGCGTGTGTTTTCATGTCGAATTACGTCTATCAATTATTGTGAATTCATTTTGATGTTTCAATTTTTCTGCGTACCGCGTAGCCGTCTGGTAGAATTTTACTTTCTGCGTAACGCGTAGCCGGCTGCGTGGAAAATTGTTTGAGTGGCAGGGTATTCTGCAGTTAAGCCGTTCTTCGAATCTGCTTTGCAGAACTGCTGGACGTAGACCATCCTCACTGTCCTCTTCCGTATCTTCTTCTTCATCGCTTGTATGGGCAAGTGGGGCTCTTCGGCGTACGTTTTGGATATGTCCAACCACTTCATTTCATCCGGTGTTTCGCTTTCTGATTCTTCTCCGCAGGATTTATTAGACGTATTCGAGTCCACAGAATACAAAATATCGTCCCTTTCAGGCATGGTTGCCACTTTCCAAGGAACAACTAGCGACTATAATCTCAGCAAAATCTCGACCGAACTTGCGGAACTCATTGAATCGCAAGAGAGATGAAATGTAAACAACTCTTCAGAACCACCAACTACGTCATCAACGCAAAACTCGTCACCAGTCCCCGAAGACACCATTTTAGCTTTTTGAGGCAATTTGGGCAGTAAAAAACCCGATTTTCTTTTCTCTACGTAAAATTCAATCTGCCATTCTTGAAAGAGGACACTTAGACCTGTAAATTTGTGCAAAAAAAGTTTTAACTTCATAGGCACTTTAAGCAACAACCTACAATATTATGGTAGCGAAAACGCCATGACGATATCTTGATCGCATAGTTAGTCAATATGCCCTCTGTTTGACACAGTGTGATCCCCCTCCCTCCCCCCCCCCCCCCCCACCACCACCTTTGAAAAATCCTGGTTACGCCCCTGATAATTTGCAATCACGGAAACGACAAAAGGTTATCCTCATCCAACATTGTACGTACTACATATCGACAATCCACCCGCGACCCGTGACAATTTACCCGCAAACATTAGATTCTTCCCGAAGTGAGGCTCTCAAATTTTTTCGCGCTGTATTCGGCGCAAGCCATGTTAATGTATACTGCTTAACGTGGCTGACGGTATGGAAATTTCCTGGCGAAACTAAACTCGGTGGTCAGAATTAAATTTGCTCTCGTTACAGTAAACGACATTGGATAACCTCCCTTGATGTTCTTTAGAAATCTCGCCTTACTTCAGCTTCATAGCCATAGATCTCTGATACAATGTATGCTTTGGTGGTTCGAATTTTTATAAGGTTTTTATTGCTGCATCGCGAATAGGAACAATTATTAACCTCAAATGTGAAAGCTAAGACTTCTTCGCTTGTTTCACTTATCGATCAGTGAATATATTTCGGCCGGAAATACGCGGCTGTCCTCACCATCGATCACGTTGATGATATGGAAGGATGAAAGCAAGACCATTGAAAGTCAGTCAGGAGCTGGATACAAAATTCAGTAGATGTTAATTATGCTATTATTGGGAACTGAGTATTATTTTCAATACATTGTCTCAAAATCTTTCTTAAGCAGAGATACTTAGGCGGTTATCAAGACTTTGGAAATTCAAATCATTGTTCGAAACTGCAAACAATCGCCACATATTACAAATACGACAAATTCAAGACTTTTCTGAAAGAGAGGGAGATCAAGCTTAGTAAAGGCACAATTTTAATTGTTCTGACTAAGCTGGCCGTGGTGAAACTTACCATACAGGCCAACTATTTTTATCAATTTTGTTTCAGCTATTTTATTATTATTTTTTTTTTTCATCCAGTTTTCATCCAACACTGGACTTGGGTGCCCTGCTAACTTGGCCGTCAGCAAGCAACCGAGTCTCATTCGCTGATCGAGAGACAACTAACGATGGAACGTGTAAGGGCAAAAACAATATTGCTTTAAGGTACAACTTCACTGTCTGCAGTGACCCTAACATGCATTGGAATATACTCTAGTCTTGTGTTTAATCTGTATTCGACTACTAAAAGCTCACTGTTCCCATCACTGACAGATTCCTTGCGGATATGTTATAAGCACTAGATGAGGCTGTTGATGCAAAAAAGCTCGCTGGCTTCAAAATGGCTAAACATAAATTACCCCTGGTTTTCAATTGCGAAGCATTTTTCATCAAACCATGCTTCACCAGAGCATGTTTCTAAGAATCTGTGCGGACTCTTGCGCTTGTAATAAAGATTGTTTGAATTGCTGATGAACTGCCGGCCAAGGGTGTAATAATAAGAAAGACATACCTGGAATATAGTTATGTTTCTACCTCGGCGTGACTTTAGGATAGTGCTCTGAGATGCTGAAAAATCGAAATTGTCCCGGAAACAAGGTTGCTTACGAAATCGAAAGTGCTTTGGTAAGCGCAAACGTTTTCAAACAATAGTCCTACGTTAAATATGCAAAGTTGCGAAACACAGGAAGGGAAAAAACCCGTTTGGTTGGCCAAACAAAGCCGCCTTTTCACAAAGAAAGCGAAATAGGGATTTTTCCCTCCTAAATTATTGAGATAAGAACTCTATTTCATGACCATTTATGGAAAAAGTGTCAAAACAGTAAAACCTCTGGAAATAGAGGAACAACACGCAACACTGCACGATCTTACGCAACGAATGCATTATCAAGCAAGAGATAAGCAAACAGGTTTGAAATTGCTAATAACAAGACAAGAATGAGCATTTGCTGGTCGTCAAAAGCATTACCGAGACATGCTGGTCGTAAATGAGCCTTAGGATAAGTTTTCCTCGAAAAGCAAGCAAGGGGTTTGTTGGAAGAAAATAAACGTTGCTTCGCTAAGCAGATCGTTTGTTAAAAGCAAATGAATTTCGGGGAAAAACCCCTTTGAGAAAAGAAAATGAAAGCTGCTTCGCGAAGGAGATCTTTTGTTTAAAACCAAAAGAATTTCCGGGAAAAATCCTTTTTTTCTCAGGTCTTCTTGCCGGTTATGAGAGGGTCTGCCGAAGGACTGCAATCTTTGGAACTTAGGCCACATAATTTTTATATCTTTCAGCAGAAGCGAGTGACTCTGGTGAAGTCCTTCCTATCATGGAGCCGGTCACTGAGCTTCGAGAGAGGTAAGACGAGCAGTTTGAATAGTATTTTAAAACAGAAGTTTGAGCGATGAGATGCGGCTGAATGATACTGAATTCTCTGGCTTTAGACAAGGTCTTGTTCATTATTCAAGAAATGTTCGAGCGCTTCTGGAACTTTATGGTAAAGTAAATTATGTGGCCCATTAAGAATTTTTACCGAAACACCCTTAGAATTTACTCGTTCTCCATATTCCCTAGAGCCTTTTATGCGAAGTTTTTGAAAGAAAGTGTACAAGTTGAACACGTCCTTCGAGCTCTTCGAAAACAAGACGCGTCGCAGGACGCAGGTGGAATAAATCGTATGTAACTTTCCTCACACCAAATATTGAACGCATTTGGTTCCCAGACGTAAACAGGGGATTATTCGAATAAACGCTATATTCAAAAAAGCCGGCGCGTTGTTTTTTTTCCTATACACATATCGCCAAGACCGGAACTTCTATTTTCGGTTTAATAGCGCCCATGATCACGTGAGCAAACGTGAGGGTAGGCTTTTGTACATTATGCATTTGGTTCCTCACTAAAATGCTCCACCTTAATGCTCCAATTTTCCCACTAAAATGCTCGGTCTTCCCAAATATAGCCACTAAAATGCTCGGATAATGCTCATTATACAAACGCGTTTTTAAAATTAATTTTAAAGTTTTTAACATGGTGTTAACTGTTCACACTTACAAAAACGTACAAGTGTTGTAAGTTACAACAACAACGTATACGAGTTCATAAATACAGCCAAAAGAAACCTAATCCTCGAAATCATCTATGAATTTTGAGTTTTAGTCTTCATTTTCTCCAAAAAAAATAATTTCTTTTTTTAGTTTCTCGGAAAAAAAAAATTTTCCGGAAAATGTCACTCTATGCTCGAATAATGCTCAATGATTTTGCCTCACTAAAATACTCGAAAAAATGCTAGCATAATGTACAAAAGCCCACGTGAGAGTTTGTTTTGAGATTTTCGCGACCAATGTGTTTTATTCGAAAACTGAAGAATCAGGTCAAGAAGTCTACAATAAGTGAGCATGAGTGCTGTCTTTGTCAAACTTACTCGGAGTTGACACAGTCATATGCTGCACACGGGTTGCACAGGTCTCTCAAGCTCTACATATGAGAGTTCGTATTGGAAAGTCGCAACAGATTTGTTTTACAAGTTAGAAAATATCACATTGGCTTAATAAAGTCAACTCAACACGCCGTTGTATTCCTTGTTGTTTAGTAGCTTCTCCGGCCGATCTTGTGTTTCTATACGAGCTTTTATAATTCAAACCGGACCGTGCAAAAGAGATACGTTAGTATTCGTTTACCTAGTTTTGTGCATGTGAATCTCTGTTCTCGCGCGCGGCTTTCACACTTCACACGTGCACCAGCAGAGGTTGGACATTGTTCTCAAGGCATCATGGTACAGCAGGCAAGGAATCTCAACTCTAGCAACTGTGCGAGTTTTGCGGAGATTGTACTCGATTTTTCTGGGACTGCCAAAGAATTAGAAAGACTGAGGTAGGTTGTTTAAGTTACTTTTTGTTAGTTTTGCAAGCAGCTGTGATGGTTGTCTTACTGTCTTTATTGTCGATGCGCATTCTCACGTACGATTTATTGCAATAGAAGCAAATTACTGGTTGTTTGAATGAAGAACAAGAAATTCTTGGAGAATTTTGAAGCGGCCTTTTTGACCATTCGATCTGGATTCAAATAAATATATCCAACACTAAGCTACGTTCAGACAACGCCACGCAATCAAAAGAGCTGTGTTGTCGATTTCACTTCCGGTATTGCATCACCACTTGTTTATCTTCAAATTCAATTCAATTCAATTCTGAGTAAACATTTCTTTTGGAAAGGCTTTCGGGATTTCTGACTCTGACTTCTGTATTGTATGGCCACCAAACTCTACAAGTTCAGTTTAAAAACATTCACTGTCTTCCGAATAGCTTTAGCTAAGATCGGATAAATTCTTTGATTTTGCTAAATGTGTCCAAAAATATCGGACTCCCAATCATCGGTGTTTTGAAATGCTGCTCAAAACAAACGCTCTCAAATAAATATCCTTTGTTATGGGATGTACATTGGAGTAATTCAATTCTGATAAAACATTTCTTTTCTCTGTAACCCTTGGGCATCGAAACGGATTTTAAAGAGACGATACGTGACCGACCTAATGACTTTATTTACTACAAAATTCTCTAGCAGCCGCAAGAGATGTCTCATTAGCGCAATCGGATAAGGGGCCGAGGTTGGGACCTGAAGGTTGCGAGTTCAAGTTCCGGCGCCAGTAGTAGAAAGTAATCATAATCATGCGGAATTCCAGCACCAACCACCAAATCACGTTGAACTTTACATTTCTTACTCACGAGGCTACTTACAATTACAACTGATTATTTAGGAAACTACTTACAATTACATTTACAATTGATTGCTTACAAACGATTGAAACAGCTTACGCTTACATTACTAATTAACTTACAAAAATTGGTACTTCCAAATACGACGGTTGCTTACAGCGACACATAACAAAAAAGCTCGTTGTTGATACAAAGTACATACCGTTATTATTATCACCTATGCAAACAGATTTTCGAAATTTGACCATGATTTTTACGAAAAAGTACCACGTTTGTTTGACATAATGGCAATATATCTTTCTAATTCTATCTTCTCCAGCACAAGAGTTACGAAATCTAGAAACTGGGGTTTAACATTATTCACTGCTTTACAATTAAGAAATTATTTAACAATGAGAATTAAATGGTTGAGGGTTGAGCAAGATGAACACTGACTCTTTAGAACACCATACATAGTTTCGTTATTTGATAGTCTCAAGGAATTTGTGGATATGGACTCATACCATATTACAAAGTCATGCCAGAAACCAACAACATCAATCAAATTGCACGCGCAATTCCATAAATATATCTTGTATAAAATTGGTCTTTCGGTTAAAAAGATTGTATCTCCTTCTTAGTTCTTTTTTACTGGTCATATTTTGTGGGTAAAGGTTACAACTGTTTCATGAAGTAAACTTCTCGCAGCCAGAAACCTCTTTTACAATACATTACAATACAATACAATACAATACAATAAAGTTTATTGCGAAAATACACTTAGCTACAGTAATGACGTGCTTTCACAGACGGGACCGAAGTAGAGGTCTGTGAAAGCACGCCAGCTAATTTACAGGTATTCCACAAGCACAATAAAAATAAGAGTTAAAAAGCTAAATATGGAACATACTTTAATTAAAATTATATTTAAAAAGCGTCGTAATTATAAAGTCAACTTGTATAACCCTAAAAACAATGTTTAGCTTAAGGGGTGCGTTTCTTTGAATCCAAAGTTTCTTTACTAAAAGCTAAAATTGGATTATGAATCTAAGGAATCCACCATCCGAGTGGATACATTAGATGGAATCTAAATCCTGATTTTAAGATTTATGATCCATGCGTTTCTTTGGGAATGGATCAGAAAAAGTACATTTTACAAGCGGTCTTCCCGTGAATACGAGCCCCGCCACCTTCCTGTCGTATTTTCGTGATCATGAGCGATCAAGATAAGCTTTCAGTTCCAATTTATTTCCATAAAATTGCCCAAACATTCCATAGTAAATTCATGAATGTAATATTCGGAGCACGAAATCAACAACTAGACAACCATGCGCTCGCCATCTTTTTTATTTACTGCGCATGGACCCGCAAATACAAGAGGTGTGGGTCATAATCTATTACACTCCTCCCAAACAAATAGGTTGTTTAGCATGTAAAATAAAGAAATATCTCAACAGGTATGAAAAAACAAGCAATGTTCATTGTACAGCACGGTCCATCAACAATGTTAAAATTTCGCACTAGGTCTACGCGATAATCTTCTCTCCCGACAAGAGTACCGCGGTACTGGCTGTGGTGGTGACGATAGCTTGGGGATATGATCTTCCTTAATTGTATCCATCAGTATTGCTTCTTTTGGCTCCTTTGGTATGCGAAAATCCTTCATGTGTCATGCACTTGGACTTGCCTGAACATTTGAATTAATGGCTGAACACCTGTAAGGGGCTCAGAGGAAACAACGGTAACACTTTCCATCTCCTTAGGGGTTCCCATCAATGATCCTGCGTGATTTCCCTGTTTCTCTTCCACTACCGAATTAGGAGAAAGGGTGCATCCAGTACTCTTCATATGATCCACATGAACAAGTGGAATTGGGTTGCCGCAGAGGACTAGTTAGGTGTGCGGACCTTTCCCTTGGGAGATGCGCCCCAGAATCCACCTTACAACTTCATGTCGCCAATTACGAGCCAGAGCCATTTCATTCAACTTGAACCCTCGCAGCTGGACTCTTCATTCATCACGATGCTATTTCTGGTTCCATTTTTTGTTCCTCTACAGTTTTGTTTAGATTCAGTTTCAATAATGTGAAACAGTTTCCAATTTCAGTCCTAAAAAACAGTTCAGCGGGGGATTGCCCTGTGACCGTGTGAGGTTAGACTACGAGCAGTCTCGCTTTTTTCTTAGTCCGTCGAACAAAATGCGAGAGACACGAGAATGACCACGCGCGTGACTGAAGCTGCAAGACGAGAAAGCACGAAAAAGAGAGACGCTTTTTTCTTTTCGGGCTGCCGCCCTCGTTTCTCGTGTCTCTGGCGGCTTCGCCGCTCGACGCTCGCGTCGCGTGCACTTCACTAAATCTGAAGAAAAAAGGGAACTGCTCGCAGTCTAGTGTCAGATGTACTGCGATGTAGAATAAGAAAATTGGCCACTCAATGTTCTAGACTGAGAGCACTTGCATTGCTATCCAGTACTTGTTTAGTCAACGCACCTTAACGGTTTGTACGGAACGTTTAGCAGCCCCATTGGATGCGGGGTGATGCGGTGGTATCCGGGTCAACTTGACACCGTTCTTTTCCATGAGTCGTGTGAACTTTTCAGCCGCTAGTTACGGCCCATTGTCGGACACCACTTCCTCCGGGATGCCATAACGTACAAACAACGAACGCATAACCTCGATGGTTTTCAGGCTGGTCACAGAACTCATGGAAATTACCTCCAACCACTTTGAATAGGCATCTACAACAATCAAGAAATTCAACTTCCCCTTCTCGAAAATATCAATGTGTATACGCTCCCCCATGGCTTAACAGGCCGTTTCCAAGGGTGTGATGGTGCCTTAGGGAGGACTTGCCTAAAGCTGCACAAACGTGGCGTGCACTGACTTGATCCACAATAGCAGCATCTAATCCCGGCCACCATAGATACCCTCTTGCCAAAGACTTCATTTGACAGATCCCATGATGCCCTTGGTGCAAGTCATTCAACAGACGGTCACGGTCCTTCTTAGGAATAACCACGCGTAAACCTCACAAGACACAACCTTGGTCAACTGAAAGTTCTTGCTGGCGTGAGAGGTGAGGCTGTAACAAGAGCTCATCTGCTGTTTGGGGCCGCCCATGTAAAATGAAATCGTACACAAGAACTAGAATAGGATTCCTTCCTTGTCGCTACTGCAATATCTCGGGCGGTCACAGGAAGTTCATCCAGGTAATTGATCAGATATACGTCATCGTCTGATTTGTCATCGGTAGTCACAGGTATAAGTCTTGACAAGGCGTCTGCATTCGCGTGTTCGGAAGACTTCCGATACTCAATCTCGTACTGGTAAGCTGCCAAAATCAAAGACTACCTTTGCATTCTCGCTGCTCCCAATGGGGGTACACCTGTCTTAGGCCCTAAGATTGTGTCTAACGGCTGGTGATCAGTGATCAACGTGAACTTGCGACCATAAAGGTAAGGATGGAACTTTCTCACTCCGAACACAATGGAAAGCAGCGCCTCTTTTTCAATCTGGGAATAGTTGCGCTCACTAGCAGTGAGAGTTTGAGAGGCAAAGGCAATAGGCCTCTCCTCGCCATTTTCCATCAAGTGAGATATCACATCCCCGACTCCATAGGGAGATGTATCACGGGCGCGGCGGAGGGGTTTCTTCAAGTCATAAAAAACCAGCAAGAAAGAATCTTGCAGCTGCTGCTTACTCTTTACAAAAGCACTTCCACACTCTTCCTTCCACTTCCAGGGCCTGTCCTTCTGTAAAAGGGGAGGGGAGGCAAGCTAGTGGCAAGGTTGGGCAGGAACTTGCCATAATAGTTGAGAAGACCCAGGTATGACTTCAATTCTTTGACATTTGTTGGGCTCTTTGCTGCCATTATTGCATCCATCTTTTGTGGAAGGGTTCGGATACCATGTTTTTGTTGATCCAGTGTCCGAGAAACTCGATCCCAGGCTGAAAGAAAATACACTTGTCTGAATTCAACTTAATACCGTGATCTCGTAACCGCTCTAAAACCTCCTCCAGAATTGCTAAACGTTCCTCATGGGAACATCCAGACACCAAGATATCATCCAACCTGCATAGTGTGAATTTCATCCCTTGCAGGAGCTAATCCATAGAGAACCGGTCGTGCCTTTAGAAAAATGGCCTGTGCCCCCTTACGGGGGAGCAGGGATGGCGTAGTGGTGAGAGCACTCGCCTCCCACCAATGTGGCTCCGGGTTCGATTCCCGGTGACGCCATGAGTGCCCGACTGTGTTATTTGTTCTCGACTCTGCTCCGAGGGTTTTTCTCTGGGTACTCTGGTTTTCCTCCCTCAGCAAAAACCAGTATACGGCTTATTCGAGCTGGCTGTAGGTTGTGCTCCGAGGTCATACATGGGCCGTATAGCGGCTGCCCGAGGCGCCATGTTTAGGCTTTCGGTTTGACCTTGTTGAGCTGTGTGTTTGCTGTACTTTGGGAGGACGATTAGCTCAGACAATTATGATTATGATTATGATTATGATTATGATTATGATTATGATTACGATTATGATTATGATTATGATTATTAAGGCTTCGTAGCAGCACGAAGTAAGATATGGCTTTGATAAACCACACGATGTTTTTAAAGTTCATCTTTTAATGAAGACATGTTTTGGATGAGAGAACATCCATCGTCAGTTGTACGGTGCGGTATAACATTAGAATGAGCAATAAATAGTTAACAAGGTGAGATATTAACAAGGATAATTAAGGGTAACGAAACTATTTATACTAAGAAAGGAGACTAATTAATAAGAAAGGGATAAATTAAGGTGTTTGACCTGAGAATTTAAAGACGGCTGCTCCCACAGGATGTGCATGGCTTCTTTGATTTTCAAATGGAAGTTACTGGAAGCAGAGTCGAGAATTTTAAAACAATCTTCGGAACATGTGACCATGTGCTCGCCATCTCTTTTATGTGTACTGTGCATGTAGCCGAAAATACAAGAGGTCCGGGCCCTATTCTATTACAATGAATAATCATGAAAGCTTCGCCGCTGTACAAATTAAATAAATCTGGACAATTGCAATTGATTTCAAACGAAAATCGTAACAATTTCTTAGTTTAATTAATTTCACAGAAACTGAAAAATATTTCTTTTGTTAAGCTTGTATTATTGTTATAATGGACCCTTTTGACCTCTCTAATCCGCGGGACCATACTGGTCACGTTTCCTAGATTGGAGTGGTGACAGGAAAATAAAAAGAGTTCGAAAATGGATTTTTCGTTTCTTTGGTCGTCACGAATCCGTATGATCTTGGATCATAAATCCAATCTAGGGTTTTCTCAAAGAAACGCACCCTTTAAAGTGTATTTGCCAATACCGTGGGACGAGTCGGAGGTGTTTTCTTCACTTCAGTTCGGGGCGAAAAAAGTCCATTTAAGTCTGGTTAATGTTGCTCTTCCTCAAAATAATTTTCATGCCGTTCTAGTCTCCCGCGACTGGTTACCAATAATGAGAGACGACTGGGAACGAGTCAGTTTTCTGATTGATAAGAAATGTGTAAGTATTTTGATCTGATGATGATCCTGTGGTTGTGAGTTCAAATCTTGCCACCAATGTCAGACTGACTTTCTTTATTTCTTTCTTAGATTGCAGCATCATTCATTTGGCCGCGTAAGGTACACTGACCTGCATGACCATAGAGAAAATGGATATTACTAGAAGGTAATCGTTTCCATGACAATGTCCCCTTAATGAGCAGAAATTTGGCCAAAACGTACCCCAAAACCACTCTTTCAAAAATTGGGGATTTTTCAGTCAGAGCAAAAGTGTTGAATGTGTTTACAGATCGATAATCTGTTGGTCTGATTCTTTGCCTGTAGTTTTACTTATAAATTATGTTTACGTAATTTGTTTCTTATTTCAGTGCGTTTTTTCTTTTCTTTTTTTTTTATCAGGGAACTCAAAGTCACCAAAATGTAGTTAGAACACAATCTATAGGTCGGCAGCATCACAAAACAAAAATTAAAGTCTCTACCTCTTGGACGTCTCATCTCGGTATGTTTTATAGATAACAGTTTGGAGGGACTTTGAGTTTGACGTATTTTGCTCACCATGAGAATGTTGCAAGAACGAAACCTGTGGCACCTAAGGGCCAGTTTTTTAATGTAATAAAATTACCTACGTACAACAGCATGTGATAATGAATATACGATTTTGTTTTTCAGGATTTATTTTCACTGCTGCTTAAGTAATGTTCATAAGTGTGATGATCGTTCGCATATTCATTTGTACAACAGCATATAAAAATTTGAGTACTGTTGATTACCTTGTTCATTTGTACATGATGTCATAGAAGAAATTTTTAATTTTCTACTGTTAGATTTTGCAAGACTTTACAGGAAATTGGCCAGCTGGGTAACAGGAAACAGCCCTGAATCCTGTGTGAGGATGTTGACTATTTGATGCTGGCTGCATTAAGTTTTTGGAAACAAGATCAAGTACAATTAAGGAAGAAGACATTAAATGTAGGTGCTTAAAAAGACGTTAGACCTCGACTGATATTATGTAGTTGACCTGTGACTTGAACTTGACTCTGGCTTGTACAGTATTTGGTTTTATAATGTTCTTCAAGTAAATCGAGGTCTGGTTCTTTTAGTCCTTCATTGATTACCTTTCACAGTGACCTGCTTCTAATCTCTCCTAGCCTGCGAACGTAATCGTATTTCCGGTAGTCATTTCTGTCAGCCCGAAAAATAACGTCTGCGAAAAACGACTCCACAAACAATTTTCCATGACGTAATTTTTTTGGGACCAATCAAAATCGAGCTCAAAATCTAGAACTAAACACGCGTGTCATGCGTGAAGCATAAGAGTGCGCGTGTAAAAGAAAATGGCGGAAGATGTGGAGAGAGATTTAGAATTCGAAGGCTTAATTGGCAAAAGAAGAGGCTATAAGATTCATTGTCCTAGACAAAAAGGATGTATTCGTGAACTTACCCATCGGATTTGGAAATTCCATGATATTTCATGGATTACCCGAAGTGTTTTCTTTGCTGCAACCTGAACGTGAAAGAAACGGTAGTGATCGTCGTTTTGCCATTAGTTAGTCTTGAAAGATCAAGTGATCCATGAGTCGGCTAACCTCACTTGGAATAAGTGCTATTTTTGGAGCGATATAAGCACAGATTCGTCGAAGAAAGCAGTGGAAAAATGGAGAATATTCCAATGGATCGCCATAATCATGGTTGGGCGATGAAAGGTGGAGGAATATGGTCGCAAGAGAGGACTTCAAGAGGTTGTACAAGATGTGGCTGTTGATGAAGCCCATATAATTTCCTTTTGACACGGACTTAGTCATCAGATTGATAATCTTTCTGTAATTCAACTCCGATTTCTCAGTTCAACTTTTAGAACAGCATTTTGATGCCATACGAGCCGATTGTAACACTTCATCCGGCATATAAAAACCTCTCCTCGACGTAAATATTTACATCTGAAGCGAACTCCTCGATAGTCTGTTTGCTTTAATTACAACGATGAAACAGTTCTACAGAATAAAATCAGTGCAGGTACACTAAATAACATAAACAATGAAGCTGAACATAACAGAAGATAATAGACTTACGATAATAAGTATAGTCCGTCCTTAATAAGTCCATACAAAAGGAGTCCAAACAGCCGACCCTGAACTGGTCACCAGTCCTACCAAGCCATCGGTATGTGGCCAGCGGTAGTCCCTTCTTCATCTTCTTTCGTCGCCCTGAGGATTAAAGAGGGAATATCCACTGCACTTTTGCTTAAAACTATTATCTTAGATTTCGGAAGCGAAAAATTAATTGTCTAATTGTCATAAAAAGCAAAACTCTTCGGAATTTGACAATTTCTTTGAAGTTACGTCCATCGCTTTCCATCGCTCACTCGATGCTAATATTCCATTCCACGCGCGCGGGAATCTGAGCCATTCTAAAACGTCACATAATTGGTCAACCAGAAGACGAGAGGATTGACGTTATGGAAATCGTTTGTGGAGTCGTTTTCGCAGACGTCACTTTCGGGAGGAGAGAAGCGACATCCGGAAATACGCCTGCGTTCGCAGGCTAAATCTGTCGTGACTGAGTATATTAATAAACAACTAAATCAGTTTTATAACTACAACAACAACATCACTTTATTCGCTCAATTACTTTACAAATTTAACCGGCATACACAGAAATTAACATATAAAAATTAAATAACTACAAATATAGGGCCTGGGGACTAAGTTCGATTAAGGTACTTAAGACAAATTAAGGAGAACAGAACTATTAAGGGAGTAGTTTAGTAGAAATGGTTTTCCTTAAGATTAAAATTGCCTTGATATTTGAAGAAATTCTCCAAACTCGTACCAATTAAGAACTTTTGGGGAACAGTAAGGTGAATATGTGTGCTGTGTGCGTAAGACTGAGGATTCCAATCTTCAGCCCTGTACCGGGGTATCAGTGCATAGTCACATAATGTTGATCATCATAGGTCATGTGACAATTGAATTCTTCATCAGTTTATTGATGGTCTTTTTCTAAGTGATAACACGGCGGTGAGAAACATTGCTGAAGGTTTAAGATGCCTCGTTCAGATTGTGCTTGTGTAAACTCAAGAACTTTGCATGTGGCTATTTTTTAACATACTGTCGTGACAAGAATGAATAAAGGTGAGAAAACATTTACCCATAAACTTCATTTGTGGTGTGTTGTCTTCCTGTTTTCGGGAATTATGTTAACTTTACCCAGGAGTTTTCAGCTGTTTATTTAAGCCCCTATTTTACTCCTTGCTGTCTTGTCCTTCATAGGAATGAAAAAAGCAAAAGAAATTGAATTATGGGAGCAAAATTTCTTTTTCGGTAAAATCAATAGGAAATGCGCTCATTTTCAATACACCTCTATGTACTGCAGTTATGAATGAGATGGCAAAAGCGCGCTGAGAAGACTGAACACATCTTCTGGTCCTCAACTTGATGTTCTGCCACTAGTCAAGTCAGTTTTAGATCTGTGCATCACTGTCATCACTGTCATCACTGTCATCACGTTGTATTTGCAAAATCTGCCTTATGTTAAAGGTGGGGTTAGGGGTAGATGAGGCAGAGCTTTTCTCATCATTGGCCCAGTTGGGTAACAGTTATTTGTTATTTATTTGTGTATTACTTTGGCAAAAGAGATTTGATTGGGGTACTAAATTTGTCAAATCCTCCCTTCCCCCACTCACGCCTAACATTTCCATGTACACGACAAATTCAAGAAGACAATTATCTGCGTGAATAAAGGAGATTTTTTTTATTGTGAACCCATATTACTTAAAAGGAAAAGCTTTAAACAGAACAGCAATATTTAATACTGGCAAGGACAATTTTAAGTCAACACACCTGTGCTTCACATAAATACAAGCAGACAATGAGTAGACAACAGGGAAACTGTGATCATGAAGCAAACTTAACCTGGTCTGATTGTTGCACACAGGAGTGTGAGGCATTAAAGCATTTCTGGGCCTGCCTTAGAGTTAGGATAGCGATTAAAAAAAAAAGAAAAGAAAGAAAGAAAGAAAATTTCTGGCCAGCATTGCCAGTAATAAGGAGAGATAACTGGCCATGCAAACAGGGTCTAACTGGCCATATTTGTGACCAGCTGGAAGTGGGTTACTGACAGACTGGCCAGTGGCCAGCTGGTTCCCAGCTTGCCACCCATTTTATAATGCATAAAATTGCTTAAAGTAATATACAATAAACTCCTGCTGGCTCCAGTTGTTCAAAGAGTGGATAAATATATCCAGTGGATAAGTCGCTATCCAGCGGATAAAAAGTTTTGCAACTGAAT
>JAEMWC010000426.1:390000-400000 GCA_016490735.1 Pachyseris speciosa | reverse complement strand
TGACCCCTCAGCGGTCCGCACAAGGTTTTAAAGTGTTTTTCATGTGTGTATTTTACCTTTGGGTAATGTTTCCTTGAGATAACTGAATTTTTGTGTTGGCATATATCTAAAATGGTTTGATTCTTTCAGCTCTGCTACATTATTTAGTGTCCAAAATAAAAGCAAAGTCTGGATGCACAATTCACCAGACCGAATTAACACGGGATTAACAGCTGCGAAATTATAACCTGACCTTTTACAGCAGTCAATTAAACATACTTTGTAGTACGTTTTAAGGCGTCTCTTTCATTATTTCTAAAGTAAAAGTTTCTTCTTTTACCTCCCCCCCCCCCCCCCCCCCCATTTTAAGGAGAATGCACTAACGTTTTTCACCCCGCTAGCTACCCGCAAAAATATACAAAGGATTTTCACAAGCTCCGTGGCTTTCTTCGTGACAATATTTAATTTTCAACGTTGTTTTACTCAAATGTCAATGAATGCTCGTTGTGTGGCCCAGTTTAACTTAACCTTTAACCTTAAGCTTATAAAGCCTTAAAAGGCGTTATATCTGCACTGAAAATGAATAAACAGGCCGGATGCGGGTTAGTTGTTTCACGTCAAAAACAGATCGTTGCATTTGCGTGTGTTTACATTTTCCGTGTTTGGAAGCCCACTCAAAGCAGCCGTGATAATAAGTATGCCAGTTAAAAAAATGACTTGAGTTATACATTCACACATTTTTTCCTTAACCAACGCTTATCTATACTTTTTCGAAGCGTTGGGATTGTCCTTTTCAGTCCTGTGTTTTCTGCTGTTAGTCGTTTACAGTCACGAGAGAGTTTGTCGATCCTCTCAATCTCGCTTGCAAACTTGAGAAAAACACTTTCTGGAGTTGCTGTTGCTGAAACCTGACCACCAACACTTGAACTGTTTTCGTTTGTTTTCTCTTCTGTTTTTATTTTCTTCGCCGGCTGATATTTACTAGAAAACTGCCCACCGATAAATTTTCTTCGCCCAATTGGCTGACATTTTTAACGAAAGAAGCCCGCGTTTCCAGGAAACAGCAGTCTTCCAAGGAAGAGTACTCTGCGCATGTCCTAAAATTTCGGGGGTTATGGACATAGGAGGGTGGATCACCTTCCGTGAGGGGTAAATTTGCTTAACCCATTGACTACCGGCTGTTTTTACATTTTCGGAGTGATTTTCCACCTATAAACGATGAATAGCAATTCGTGACTCTTTATTTGAACTACCAGGGAATAATGGTGCTGTCCTAAAGCACTGGAGGCTTAAGGTTTCTGAAAACGTCATTGTGACGTAGCTATTTTTTATCCGTGAAGCGACAACAATGGCCCAAGTTCGGTTTGCTTGCCATTTCTGCTAAATTTACAGCCATTTTTCATCTTTAGCGGCTGCCTGATGAGCATCATTAAGCGTGACGGTAGCTAAGAGTCCACTTTCTCATAGAATCGAGCAAGGTGATGTACTTTGTTGTTGAATTTGGCTTGTTACTCGACGAACTGGGAATTTGGCCGGTCGAACACTTAGTACCTTTGGGACTCGACTATTGATGAATTTCTCGACCTACCGCCACATATTTTGGAATTTCTGAGTTCTGAAGATGACCACAAGCAGGAATTTTTGGCAGTAGGTCGGAGTGGCTATGAAAAAGAATTGGGAGAAGAAACGGGTGCTGTCAAAAATTCTAGTCATTTCCCAGCATGCAATGTGGTCTAGATGTTGAAAATGGCGGAAAGGCCCGAATGCACTGGAACAAAAGGCTGTATCTACGCTCGGGAGAAGAATATGAACAAAAAAAGTCATTTCTAAGCTAGAAAAAGGACTGAATTTCGTTATGATGGTTGAAGCTTGGTTTTTCCGCGATGATTTCCTTAAAAAACATGAAGGCAAAAAGGGGCATTTTTGTGGTTTCTCTTTGACGTTAAAAACGGTCAGTTTCGTTCTTGTCCAAACTCAAAAGGCCATATTTGGTAAAAATCGCTACATTTCTTACATTTATTGGATGCCAGTGGGTTAATAGAATGCCAAAAAGTTGCTGAAAGATTGCCAAAAATCCAAAAAGTTGCTAACTAAATTTCAAAAGTTGCTACCTAAATTACTTGGTATATTTGTACACGTTATTTAAATACTTTATTTTCGTCCTTCTCAATAATTTCTGATATCGGTCAAGGAAAAGTAGCTTGAAACTTAACTTTCACTGAAGAGTTGCTGGCTATTGGTGAAATGGCCCCTTTGCAGCTCATCAGTCACGTGGTACAAAAACGCCATGCTGGGACGCAAGCAATACACTGGGACAAGACAAACACAGAAAATTACCATTTCAAATGATGTAAGCTCTTTGTTCGCAATGTAGCTGTAACACACTATTCAAACCAGATGTTCGTCATTAGAAAAATAAAGGCTGCTTCTTCTGTTCAGCAAATCACCATCCATTTCCGTTCATCACACCTAAACACCTGCAAGTAAATAATGAAACAAAGACAGCCTTCTTTTTAAATCTGTGCCTGATTTTAGCTGATTATCAGTTCTACCGTAAAGTTCCAAAAGTGCAGTGTCTGGTGGTGTTTCAAAACATTTTTTAAACATTTTAATCCCTACTTTAACCTCCTTATAATTTCATTCCAATTCAGTCCTTCCCTAATGAAAACTGACTGCTGTTAATGTAGATTATTCAAAGACTGATTCTTTTGAATTGTTATTCAAAACAATAACATGGATAACGAGTTTCTCCAAATAAACAAACTGACAAATAAGTATGTTATTGGGGGTATGTGATGTATTCACATACCCCCTCGTTCCAGGTAAAAAAAAACCTTACAGAAATTGAAGTTTTCTTTCAAATTGTTCACATTTTTGTTCTTGATATGTGTTGTAAGCCTATATTTTGCTGAGAAGTTGCTCAGAAATTTGAAACTTTCTCGAGGGTTGCTAGAGCCGCAAAAAAGTTGCTCCAAACCCCGCCCAAAAGTTGCTCAAAAGTTGCCGAGCACAATCGGGACAGGCCTACATTGTTGAGATGTCAATTTCGTCGTCTTTAATGCAACTTAAAAGCAAATCCAATAGAATTCCTTTACTCGATGTGCTGTCGTTTGCTCATGTCATCGATCAACTTTCAGAGATTTTGCCAAAACTGCAACACATTAGTTTAAGCATGCACTTGCTTTTAAGGCAGTTGTTGCTGTTGCTGTTTTTTTTTAATTTGTTTGTTTGTTGTTGTTGTTGTTTTTTGTGTGTGTGTGTGCGTGTGTGTGTGTGTGTGTGTGTGTGTGTGTGTGTGTGTGTGTGTGTGTGTGTGTGTGTGTGTGTGCGCGCGCGCGCGCGCGAAGCAGTCAAGGTTTTTGATACAGGAAACACCCCCAAAACCCGGTTGGAACATCAGAGTAAAGGATTTCAAGTTAGGTGTTTGAATGGAAATATTTTTAAGGGCCTGTTTACGTGGAGGGAGGATGCCCCAGCTAACCGAGTTACCCGGTAAGGAGGGTTAAAACATAGCCCGTCTTTACATGCAACTCACCTAAGCGGGATAGTCAGTGAGCTATTTTTGGAGCGGCCATGAAAACAGCAAACAAGATGGCGGACAAAGGAAACTTTTTTAACAGTAGGTTCAATTTTTTGATCGCTCGTTCCGTTATCGGCCGCTTTTTATTGTGTAGGGTCGTTATTTTGCACTCTGGTAATTGATCGTTGTCGCCAGGGACATATATCGCTGCTTTCACGGTCTTCTCACCTCGGCTAGCCGGGATAACCCGGCACGAACCGTTTACATGGTAAAAAGTTAGCCCGCCTAGAAGGGTGTCCCGGGCAAGTAGACAGGGTGCCCCGGGAAGACGGGCTACCCTATCTAGCGTGTAAACGCTTCAATGCGTTTTCTAAAGAAACGTATGAAAACTGAGTTGGCCTCCCAGAGTAGCTCGGTTATCCTGGTAGCTCGGTTAGCCGGGGAACCCTTCCTCCATGTAAACAGGCCCAAAGATTCCCAAATGGAAGGTTTAACTATTAAGCAAACTTGGGTTTTGGTGTGAGCAAACTGCTTATAATTCCCTTTCTTTCCACGTATGTATAAAACGCGGCACAAAAAGTAACGCGCGTCTCCTCGCGGGAGGAAATTTACACGCGCTCTCGCGTGTTCCTCTCGCTTTTCCATTCGTGAGGAAAATAAAGTACTACTTGTATTATATCTTTAACACTGCACCCTAATTGTTTGTCTTTCGTACTTAGAATGACTGAGGATTCCCGCACTAAGCAAGTTCAACGAATCGCCATGCATATGCACACTATGGATGTCCTCGTTTTTTAAAACAGTGTGTTGTCATCGTCTCGACAGAGGACGAATTTGTCTGTGGCGTATCGGCATCGCAGTCTTTTAAGGTAAGAAAGTTTTAAACTCAAAGTCTTATGCACTTTTTCCTAAACATGAATCTTGTCAGACTGGTTTCTAAACAAATGATGACAATTAACTGTGAACATATCCAGGATTTTTTGTTCGTTTGCAATTGGAAAAGACGATCCACATTTCAAGAACCAATATACCGGCCTTCATCGCTATGAATTGCCATCGAAATTAGTGAAATTACCACAGGCTGCTCTCATCTGGCTTCGCAGCTCAGCTTAAGGTGATCAAATTCTAACAAGCCGAGGATTCGTATCCCATCTAAGTCACATAAATTATTCATTACCTTGTGTGAATTACGTTTCCTGACTAAGACAACTCAATATGAATTTAAGTAGTTTCCTTTTAGTACTTAATTATATTGTACACTGCAGGCTTTTGAGTTAATTCTCGTATCATATTCCACTGTTATTTTTAGTGAAAATTGATAGCGAATGCTTCATAACTTAAGCAAATTTAAGCCTGCTGAATGCTTATCCAAACCACTGCAAACCTTGCAAACATCTGCGATTATTTCACTTTTCAAAAACGTCACCTCATTCACAGGGTGCCTTCTATCATACTATTTATTTTTGGTAGGAGGAACTAATCAGACTTCAAAAGCTAGGCTTTAGATTGGTGTATACAACCAAATTTGCTTGGGCAGGCTCAACCAATGGAAACCTTGTGCTGGAGTCCGGGAGCCATTTTCGAACAGATCCTGTAGAGGTAATGTCATAGTCTGTAAGCTATTCCGCGATTGGTCAAAGTGCATTATGTGGCGTAATGTGCCTCATTTTAAAAGTGGAACATATCCCGAGTTTTCATAACCAAACCTCCTCCTATGGTTTGGGTGGGATACTTTCTCTGCAGCAGCATTCTACTGCAATGACAGAAGCTGCAATCTCGTACCCAGAGTCGTCTGGCTGTCTCGTCAGGCGGTGAACGCCCGGAGAGACTCTGGGATAATGGACCGCTATTTTCTCAGGAAATGTGTGGTAAAACAATAGAAGCCGTTACGGGCCAGCCAATCAAAAAAGTAGTTATATTTTCCATTATCTCAGAGTCTCTCCTGGCGACTAACAATTGGCCAAAGAGCCTGAGGATTTTTGGGGGAGAGAGAAAGAGAGAGAGAGAGAGAGAGAGAGAGAGAGAGAGAGAGAGAGAGAGAGAGAGAGAGAGAGAGAGAGAGAGAGAGAGAGAGAGAGAGAGAGAGAGAGAGAGAGAGAGGGACAGAGAGACAGAAGGAGACAGAGACAGAGACAGAGACAGAGACAGAGACAGAGACAGAGACAGAGACAGAGACAGAGACAGAGACAGAAAGACAGAGAGACAGAGAGACAGAGAGACAGAGAGAGAGACAGAGAGAGAGACAGAGAGAGAGACAGGGGCAGAGACAGAGACAGAGAGACAGAGACAGAGAGAGACACACACAGAGAGAGAGAGAGAGAGAGAGAGAGAGAGAGAGAGAGAGAGAGAGAGAGAGAGAGAGAGAGAGAGAGAGAGAGAGAGAGAGAGACAGAGACAGAGACAGAGACAGAGACAGAGAGAGACAGAGAGACAGAGAGACAGAGAGACAGAGAGAGAGGGAGACAGAGAGACAGAGAGACAGAGAGACAGAGAGACAGAGAGACAGAGAGACAGAGAGACAGAGAGACAGAGAGAGATAGACAGAGAGAGAGAGACAGAGAGAGAGAGAGAGACAGAGAGAGAGAGAGAGAGAGAGAGAGAGAGAGAGAGAGAGGAGGAGGAGCCGCACTCCAGTAAGAACCAAATAACATCTGCAAGTTACATCTTTGTTTTCTTCATTAATTTTTACAGATTGTGAAGGCCAAAGTAGATGAGACAACGTTCGGAGAGAAGGTGGTGTTCTTTCTGCCCGAGGATGATGCCAAGCACATCACCCTGATAGCACGGATAACAGAGAAAGGGACTAATAAGAAAATTTTTTCAACCGAACCATTTACCATCAGATTAGAGGTATTGCGAGGTTTTTTCTCCTTTTTTTTTTTTTTTGTACCTTTTAACGTATGTGAAACAATCCTGGTGTGTATATTCCCTGATGCCGTGCGGTTTTGTGGATCCCTGCTATGGCTATAAACTATCCAACATGGAAATAAATAATTCAGTGTTAAGTGGGGTTCCAAGATGCCGATGCAGTGTTCTATTAAGCAAACTGGGAGATAGACCATTTTCAGAGTTTTTGTTAAGAGGGCCATGAAGGATAAATCCATTTGATGACTATATGAAATATCCTATATTAGAACGTTTATTCAGGATTTGATTTAATTTGCAACCATTCATGTTGCGAGAGTAACTGTGAAGGTCATATCAGTCAGAACCTTTACATATAGACAAGGGAAAAATTCGGTTCCACGAACACCGTGTATCAGTGGCAAAAAACAACAGCATTGACTGGAGTTTACGTTACCCGTCTATTGCGTGTTAAAGTCATTTTTGTATACGTTAGGAAAGTTCCCTGGCTTCCCTCTGAGCTGTGAGAAAATCAGGCATTCGCTGGTTGCTCTTTTGAATAAAGGACCGAGAAATGGACCAAAATAGATGTCACTGAGGTTGAACAGTTTTCAATTTCCGGTTGTTTATGCCACTAATTTTCGAGAGAGCTAATGATTGCTCATAGATGTCACTGAGGTTGAACAGTTTTCAATTTCCGGTTGTTTATGCCACTAATTTTCGAGAGAGCTAATGATTGCTCATAGTGTAGCAAAAAAGTAAATAACTTACATGCACATGCAAGCATAAAAGGTCATGGCAGATCAATTGGGAGTGGGATCATTTGCATCCTTCTTGATAAGGAAAGTAATAACAATAAAAAAAAAAGGGAATGACCTTTTTGTGTTCCTTATCCACAGTTCCCAAGCGAAACACGCCCTGGGGAAGAGCATGAGTTGGCTGAGGGATCACAAGTGTCTCCGGAAACAATGTTAGCTGACCGGCAACAATTTGTAACGGAGGGACTAAGTTGAAAGCTAGCTCTTGCCGGATGACGAGACAGTGCTGTAGGGGTTATGAGCAGTGAAGACCTATTTATATACGACTAGCTTGTAGTGCATTTTACGAAGAACGAGGCAGTGCATTTTGAAACGAATTGTGATCATTATAAAGCACTCAACAAAATTACTCAATACGGATTGTTAGAGAAAAGTACAAATGATCGCATATTGCACTCCACAGGATTTCCTATTAACTTTAGATGGCAACGGCGTGTGTGCACAACCGTACTTGAGCAATTGGTCTCTTAAAGTAACATAAACTGAATTATTTTTGGATTTGGCAGTGACTTTTTGAGTAATTTTGTTGAATACCGTAAAAGCTCTATTAAGCCCCCCGTTTCTATTAACCCTCCCCACCTCTCTAATAAGCGCCCCGTTTGGACGTCGGTTTTTGTTAGAAGCCCCCATCTCTAATAAGCTCCCCCCCCCCCCCCCTCTCCCCTCTTTGGGGACGTGAGATTTTGTAATTAGCAATTGGCTTGTTTTTAATGACATATACACTCACACACATAATACTGTTTGTTTCTCTGTATTAAATAATAAAATCTCGCAGCAGCCGTTTCAGTTTTATACAGAAACTGTTTTAAGACACGAAAACGGCATGTTTCAGATTTGAAATATCCCCCTGTATCTCTCTATTAAGCCCCCTCCCCCGTTCATGACGCCTAAAATTAACTAATCCTCCCTGGGGCTTAATAGAGCTTTTAAATAAAAAAATTCCATGACCTCGTACACTTCGCATTTTGTTAAATGAATGAAGTTTCGTCCGAAATATTTTTTGCCGGTTTAAAAGTATGTGCTTTCTTAAAACATTATAAGCATTAACCTTTAAGTATTAAGCATTGAGCATTAAGCATAAGTCAAAGTTTTTTTTTAAATTTCGTATGCACTTTAAGCTCTCGTCGTTCTTAACATTTTCGTCATTTTCGACCCCGTCCACACGTATCCGGACATTTTCGAAAACGGAGATTTTTTTCTCCGTTTGCACCTCCCGTCCACACGTAAACGGCGTTTTCGGCCACAAATACGGAGGTTTTTGAAAACGCTCTCCAGGCTGTAGATTTTTAAAACCGGAGATTTATCGTATTCGTGTGGACGGTCGAAAACTAAGGTTTTCGAATACGATGACATCAAAGTTAGGGTCCAGTGCACACAAACAAATATGGCGGCAAACTCTTTGAAAAAAAAAATCTCCGTTTTCGAAAATATCCGGATACGTGTGGACGGGGTCTTAATGTGTAATAAGATTGTCATATACACCATTTCTCTGAAAATAGCACATATTTGGAGAACAAATAACAGGGGCAGTGATTGGAATTGTCAAAAGAAAGCTCTTCTTATACAGATTGAATGCTTTCAACACCTCAAGGTCGGAATGAAGGAATACATCATTTTTGAGAAAAATTGAGTGTATGAGGACGAAGGTCATTTTTCAATTCAGAATTTTGGTTCTGTCCTCGTGTACTGGTTCACAAGAACCAATACAAAAGACCAAACAATACACAACAGCTAACCAATGACTCCTAAACAAAGAAAGAACCGTGATGATTATTCCCTTGTGTACTGGTACACCAGGAAAGAACCAGAATTTCTCCCTTGACTGTTAGCAGTTCTGTCAGTTCAAAACCAGGACTTGGCTACCACGCTAAGGCAGATACTTTCGTGTCGACCACTGCGATTTTGGTTTAGCTGATCATGCTGTCAGGGTAATTTGATTTAAAATGAAAGTTCAGGTCATTTGGTAGGATAGTACTGTGTCATGAAGACCTGAGTCACTAAGGGGCTTCCTGATTACCTTCGCACAAGTGACTTTAATTCAGTGGAACAATGTATGGCCTCCAGGACATCATTACTCATGGATCTTAAAGGCGACTGAACTATTTCGTGAACAAAAGAGCTTCATTCGTAAAGGAGATTTCCGCAATCACCACTTGTTAACGTTTGGCGAACAATATCACTTTTGAATTGCATGGCTCAGGCAGACTACTGGATTATCGTTCCATGGTACAACAGCTTCAACGATAGCATGGTCTTTCTGTTGGAAGGCATGTTGTGATAGAACCAAACGACCTGACCTTTAATTTTATTTTAAATCTTTTTTTTAATTATCATCACACAGTACCCGAACAATGACGGCTATAGCGGTTATTCTGCTATGTTTTTCCCTCCTATTTTAAGGGAGATCAGCCATAGTGATAAGACGGAATAGTTCTCTAAGCCTGGAAGGGTTCCTAGACAGACACGGGTGCTGTGGAATCCAAATCGTCACTTAAGCATTTAGAACGTTGTTAGTTATGAATCTATCAATATGGAAGAACATATTTGGGGGCTCACGATTAACGTTAAATCATGAGCACCAAAATTAAATATTTATGCCCTGCTCGTAATTTTTGGGAGGAAGGTGGTTTGTTATTCCTTAGTTAGAATGTGATTTTCTATTTCAGTTCCATTTGAACGTTAGCCTTCACAACAGGTGTAATTGGGGACGCTCAGGCGGGTTTTGGGGTGCAAGACATGAGAGGGGTTATGCGAGAACTTAGACAGCTCGCTCTTGATTGCTACCGTCTTTGATGGTACGGGTCACCCCTCACTGATCATCGATCTGAAGCTGGTAGAA
>JAEMWC010000426.1:350000-385000 GCA_016490735.1 Pachyseris speciosa | reverse complement strand
AACACAGAATTAAGCAACACATCACAAACAACACTCAAGTATAAAAGACTCACCAAACACTACATGCTTTCCATTTAAAAATTCACACTTCGCGCATGTTATGAAAAATTGAAACAGGTCATATTAAAAGCTGCAACAAAAAATTGTCCTCAGTCTCCTTATGGGGAACACGATCTGTCTTAGTATATACCACAAAAGTGAAAAGTGCTTTTTGCGCGCTCTGATTGGTTAACTCGGAGGTGATTAGCAAGTACTATCCACCTCCGAGCAGCCGGCGCGCGAGATTTTACAATTTCCGACAGCTTGTCGGTATATTGTCACACATGGAGTAATGTTTTGGCCCACTAATTCAGCTTGTGTGGTAGATACTAAAACAATTATTCACCTCAGTGTCTGTGAAAGTGGTTGATATCTACCCCGCCGCTTCGCGCTTCGGTAAATATCCACCACTGTTCACCCCCACTTCGGTGAGTAATTGTTAAAATTTTATTAACAGTAGTAATATCCACTACTGTTCACCTCCACTACGGTGAGTAATTGTTAAAAATTATTAACAGTAGTAATATGGGCTAGGATAGACCCAAAAAATGTCAAAAATTTCGACCAATCAGAAGCCAGAACGACCTGTCAATCAAACTCATCAAACTCCAACGGACCAATCAGAAGCCAGAACGAACTGTCAATAAAATTCGTCAAACTGCATTGAAAGGGTTTCCCTGAGGGTTACGTGACCGGGAATTGGAGTGGACTACAGGGAATAAAAATCTACCCCGGCAGGATTCGAACCTGCAATCCCCTAATCCGTGGTCAGATGCCTTATCCGTTGGGTCACAGGGTCAATGAACAGACACAATGATTTCTTTTGCAAACTTTTTAATGATACACAATCATGAGCTTATTTTTACAATGGAGTTTTCATTTGGCTGGAAAAAGATTGCGAAGGAGACTGCGAAGGGTGTTGCGACGGGTACTGCGATGGAGGCTGCGACGAACTCTGGGTAGTGACACGGTTAAACGTTCTTCCCTTCGGGCCTCTTGCTGGGCGGCTATGCGGGCGCTGCGATGAACGGTTGGGTATGGCTGGCCCGGCGGGTTGGATGCGCGAACGGTTCGGTATGGCTGGCCTGGCAGGTTAAAAACACGAAAGGGGACGGTGGAGAAATTGGTCTGCATCACGGTGTGACATTTGGGACACGTGAGGTGATCTGTGAGAGGAAGGCGTCTGACGTGGCGGTAGAGGCAATTGTGATGCAGCACCACGTCACAGCAAGGCAGTCATTCTGTGAAGGCGGAGCGGCCATGGAGCTCGTGGGAATGGCACAGGAAACACGCCTCCCGGGTGTGGTTCAAGAGGTAGATCGTGGAACGGCAGTGCGGACAAGAGAACTCTTGCCAGTGCACACATTGATCATTGAGGATCTGTAGCCACTGGTAAAGACATGGTAAGTGTTGGCTTGCATATAAGCAGAAGGAGCGATGAGGGACCGCACCGGTGTCCTCATGTTTCATGCTATGTATATAACGGTTGTATCGGATCCGTGTTGCCTGGTACACGCTTGGTTTGGAAGCACATCATCACCGATTCTGGGCGCGCCATGATGAATGTGTGCTGTGGGAATGAGGGCGACGTTTTATAGGAGACACCGAGAGACCAATGGGAGGGTGGGAGGGGTGTCATGTGACCGGGGAGAGAGGGAGGGGGACCCCCCATCCCCCCGGTGGATGACGTCAGGCTGAACGGTGATTGGTGGAAACGCGGTATATGAAAGGCTGTCGAGGGCAGGTGGGTCATTGTTCAACATGGTGTTGTATCGGAGCAAGTCCATTGACTTTGCGCGGGACCCCTGTGTCGTTTGCCTAGACATTCTGTACAGTGAGAGGAAGTAGGTGCCGGGGAGCGAACCGGTCCACCTTGAGAGGACGACCATCGTGAGGCATTGCTGTGGCTGTCACGTGCACAAGCAGTGCCTGTATCTGTGGTGCAGGAGACAGTACCTGCAAAACGTGCCCCATCAATTGTGGGCCTGCCCTAATTGCCGGCGGCCCCTGGACCCGACCCACAAGATCAACCTGCGGTGAAGAAGACACCCCAGGGGTTTTTACCCCCACCCTAAATCTGTCAAGAGTTATGACCAACATTATTAGACTGATATGTTTTAATGTTTGACAGTTTAACGCATGACACGGTCGTAATTGATATAAGACATGTCCCTGGGTAATCCGCATTGAACACGTGTCCATTGAATGAAATGATAACATTCCACCTTGGGGCAGTGGCGTTGGGGGCCACGGAAGCCAGGCGTGTCATGTCGTCGAACTTGGGGCAACCGAAGACCTCCAAGTCTAAGCTGGGCAGAGCCATTTCCGTGAGTACGTCTTGTTCCACGCGACCGCCCTTGTAAGCCACGACGAGGAGTTGGGTAGTGGTGTGCTCGTCGTAGAGCGCTTTGAGGTGTTTCCGTAGATCCTCCTGGGGGTGGGCGAGCTCGGCGGGGGCTGGACAAGAGGGCAGTCCGTGCACTTGTCGAATGACGTGCCACGTCTGCCGTTGTTGGGCGGAATTAAGTCTTTCCATTGTACGTCGTGCTCCTAATGATGCGACCCGCAGATTTGGAACAGAAAACCGTCCGGTAGTCGAAAACCGTCCAAATTGATGCAAAAGCAAACTTTGTTCAGGGGGTCTTATTGGTCATAGTGGGAGACTTGGAAGAGGTATTTGAGTTCGTCCACTGCTCGGGGATAGAGGTGAAGCTGTCTGGTGCCCACGATACCGCTCTGGTCGGACAAGATGAGTGAAATGGTCGAGGAATGAAGCCAATCGTATTGGGGCGAGTATTTGTACCACTGATTGAAGGTGACGTCATAGAATAACAAACGTTTGGCTGGAGCCACGCTCCACCCGGTGCCACCTTCCACATCAGAGATATCGTGCAGGGGTACCTCGGGCAGGCACTTAGCGGGATTAAAGCGACCGAAAGCGAACACGGTGTCGGCCTCTTTGACGATGTGATAATTGCGCGCCAGCAGATCCTCGGTGTAGGGGCTGGCCAAGGTTTTGCCTAGCTGGTGGGCCACAGCGTGTACGTGCGACAGAGCTTCGGTCATGGCCAAGGGATCGAGAGGTTGAATACTCTGGTGTATGCAGGGATGCAAGGGTCCGATGATCACGCGACAGGGCAGGGCGTGTTGCAGGGCTAAATGTTCGGCTAAAGTGTCGGTGCCGGCAGCGCCGCCGGTGATGATGTGAATGGGCATGCTGCAAAAAATGACCAGACAGTGACCAAAAGATCTCTTTTTATTGCGACGTTGACCAATCTAAAAATAGGTACACATTTGATTAAGTGCGCATACAGTCTGAGATTTGCAAGTCCTTGTTGGGGATGTGTCGGCGGTGGGCAACCCAGGCAAACTCTTTCTCGTGCGGTGGCAGCATGCGATCCACTTGACAATGGTGTCTAGCGAGCAAAGGAGGCGGTCTGGTAGGTGGCCTGAGATGTTCCCGGGTGGGTATTGGAGGTGGGATGCGTTGGGCTAGGTAAGCGTTCTCTTGGTGGAGGCAGCGGTCCAGTTCTTCCAGGATGCGCGGGATCAAGGCAGGTCCAACCATTGGAAGAAATTGCACATCCTTTTGGCACACATCAGGAACATGCGACCCGGATTCTTCTGGGAGCGACTGGTGGTTAGTCTTAGCAGCTTGTTGCACCAACAGTACTGGTCGGGCAGCGTCTTGCCATTTCCGAACAGGAGATCGGGGTAACGTTGGTGTCTGATGCTTTGCAAATACATGGGTGCCTCTTCCTGAGAGGTGAAGATCACGCAGTCGGAGACGGTGGAACCGGTCAAGACCAAGACGGGACCGGTCATCAGCCGCGCCTTCGAGACCATTCTGAGACGCGCTCAGGGACGTCGACCCCAACGGTTACAAACAGATGCGGGCAAAGAGTTTTACAACCAGAGTTTTCAGGTGTTGTTGAAAGGTCGAGGAATTGCTCACTTCTCCACGAGCGGGGATACCAAGGCGTCGGTGACCGAATGGTTCAACCGCATCTTCAAAGATCGATTTTCCCGGTACTTCACGGTGCAAGGGTGGTACTAGTACTTGGACGCGTTGCAGGAGTTGGTCAACGGCTATAATGCCTCCAAAATACCGCAGCATAGGCATGGCACCCCAGGACGTCACGACGGGCAATGAAGCGGCGGTGTGGGAACGCCTGTACGGGAATCGCCTGTGGGCCAAGCCTCGGCGGCGTGCCCAGGCACCTGCCTTGAGGGTGGGGACGTGCGTTCGTTTGAACGAGATGCATCGCGTGTTTCAAAAGAGTTAGCTGACGGGTTGGATGGAGGAGGTGTTTGTGGTGCGTCGCATGGTGCCGGGGGTGGTGCTCAGTTATTGGCTGCAAGAATGGGATGGTACGCCGGTGGAGGGTACGTTTTACCAACAGGACCTACAATGCGTGACTGTGACTGACGAGGCCTTGTTTCGAGTGGAGAAGATTCTGCCGCGAAAGGGTCGGCGTATAAAAGTCAGGTGGTTGGGGTGGCCGGCCAAATACGATAGTTGGATAGACAAGAGTGACTTGGGGTGATTGCTTGTATCAAATGCGTGCCTCGTAAAGTAAAGTCCCCAGCCCACCATCGTCCGGCACGAAAGAGTTGATCGTTGGTGGTGGACACTGGGGCCCCGAGTCGACCTCGACAGAAGAAAACGCTCAGAATCTGGAAACGTGCTAAGCCTATCGGAATAGAATGGAAGGCATGGTCCAACGTCGCAAGACAGCCGGTACCTTGGACAAGACCTTGATGACCGGGCCGCGGTCATTCGCAACGCTTTTACTCCAAGGTCTCGACCCTATCGAATCTGGTGTCGCGGGCTCCCGGCGCCATACGCAAAGTTGCCTCGTTCTTGTAGGTCAAATAAAAAGGCGGTTATCCGGGGTTGGATCATCAGTTCGCCATGGGTGAGTTTTACGTCGCATTACCCAGTTACAAGAGCCAGGAATTCAAGAACAACACGCACGCCAACAACCAACAACATGCTTTATTTCCCCATTTAGGGACATTACAGACATATAATCGTTTAAATAAAAAGAAAAAGAGGGGACTGGCTACCTGAAATAACCATTAAGTTAAAAACGGCAGGCAGCCAGTTTAACAAAACTGACCATACTAATTTAGGTCGGTACACAAGCAGATGCAAACACACATACACACATGTAACAAAGCGTGAGCAAAAATCAGATTATGGAGAGAGAAAATACTATAAAATAGATAGGAGAAGACTAGAGTTAGAAAAATAATACATAAAGTAAGCGAAGGATATGGCAAAAATACTAAGATACGGTGAAAGTTATAGATAGTGCAAAACAGTCTTACAAATCTAATCCTCGTTCAGCGTGTGGTTGCCCAATCGTTTGGAATTCCCGGAGGATGGCTGGGAAGTGGCCTTGAGCGCCCTCTAGTTGGCCGACACCAGCGTGGCTTTGTCGCCGCTGGTGCAAAAGCCAGCTGTGCAATTGGTGTCGTCGAGTTTCGAGAAGAGGAATGCACGGAGGCCGACGTCGACCGAGTACGTGAACGTGACCATGAAAGAAATCCAAGAGATGAATGTGGAGAGACGCATGGAAGGAGGCGTGGAATTTGTCAGTGCTTTGATAGACAAATTAGTTTACAAAGAAGACGTGAAGCACATGGACGCGGGAGACACCATGTCCGAACGCCTCCGTTACCAGTGCGTCACGGATCAAGGTCGTCTCGAATTGCTGATCATCACCGAGCCCGCTCATTCGTTTGCCATTGACCAGACGCTGGGAGAGAGAATGAGGTGGTTGAGGAAGAACACCGTGGACAACATAATCATGGGCCCCAACGCCTTGGCCACGTTGCAGGAAGACAACGGTACCGGGAAGAGGGATCGTAACAGGGCCTTTGGATCGGATGCCTTGATAACGACCCTGGAATCCCCCGAGGATCGCTTGTACCAGTTGAGCAGTTCTTACAATTGGCGTTTCGTCAATTTGGACCAAGCCTTTCGCAATGTGATGGGTGAACCCAGTTGCACCTTGCACGTGTATTCCAATGTGGGCGGCAGCACCATCGTGGGCGACAAAAAGACAGACCTGTTGCGGGTAGTGACTTACAAACGCAAGGGGCACGGTGCAATATCATCCGGTGCGCCAACGCACCAACGAAATCGTGGAGACCAACATTGCAGAGACCAACGGGGAATTGGTGCAGTTTCCGGATGATGGACGCGCGCAGACCTACGTGACCTTGTACTTTCGATTGAAGAAAAAGGGAGTATAAGAAGATGAGCTGGTCCCACCTAGCGAGAGTCGCCATGAAGGATTACTACGTGACGTTTCCACGTCACCGCACCCCCCGAGTTCCCGAACAACACTCCCTCGTTGTGCAAGCCTTGAACAGCATCACGCTGCCGCACGCCCAACTCAATCTCCAACCCTTGGAGGTGGACGTGGCCAATCACTTGGCCATGGCCACAATGATACCTATGCAGTTGGCCGATGGTACCAAGGACACCAAAGAGATTGATGTGCTGATGACCAATCAGAAGACAGGGCACGAGCGGGTGCAGTTTGCCAATGGCATGGACTATCTCAAGAGTCTATTGGCTCTCATGGAGGCGAAGGTCACGCAGTTGCTCAAAAAGGATGACCAGATCACCAAACGGTTCCAATTCAGGTGGCAGGGAGAGGACGAATTGATGGTGGATGGCATGCCGGGTACGGCGGTGGACTTTGACGCGCATTGGTGCGAGCTCATGCGTTCTGTCAAACGTATGAAGCAAGGACCGGGGCTGCAGGAAGGGATTTCAGACGTATTTGAGGTGGGACCCCAAGCCATTCCCATAGCCAGAGAAACGAGCGCCGCCGTGTTAAAGCGGAGTAAAGATAACTTGGTCCGTGAGAACCGGTTGATCGCCGTCGAACCCCGCGGGAACGCCCAGGACCTGATCGTGTTTTCTTCCAAAGTCAAGTGGCGGCTCATCAACATCAACGCCATGTTTGAACGAGTGGTGGCCCTCGAGCGCGCACCCTGTTGGTCTATTGCAATGCGGGGGATAGCGTCATGGTCGGTGGTAAAAAAGTGGATTTGTTGCAAGACATAAAGCACGATCTTCGGGGCCACTCGTCGGCGTTTTTCGAATCACAGCACGAACGTTTTCACCCCGTGCGCCAAAGCACCTTGAAAGTCATTGAAGTGGGTGTGACGGAAGTCACCGGCGAACACGTGACGTTTCCCGCTCAATGTGCCAACCAGCAAACGTTGGTCACCTTGCATTTTAAGCGCAAGGTATAAAACCCGCGTACAGTCATGCGCGCACGTCAAAGAAGCATGCGGGGAGGCAGTTTGACGCGTTATTCTCCATCCGAAATGGACAGTGGCGCTTTGAAGTGCTACTTTCCGCCCAAGATGAACGGCGATGACTGAGAGACACGCTAATAGAGTTTGATTCGGGCCGTGCGATCGATTCCACGATACAGCCGCGCCTTGAAAGGGCTGGGAGGCGGTCAAGTGGGCAGATTCTTGGGTCCCAGTGTGCAACAACCCTTGAGGTTGACGTTCAGGAAGCAGAGTATAAACGCTGGGGATCAGTGCGTCGACAACGCAAACGCAGGAGACGAGCAAGATGAGCGGTACGCTGAACGTGTTCCCGTTACCGGCCTCCAATGTGACCATCCAGGGCTATCGGATGAACACTTTTGAACTGGTGTCCTCTGGTATCACGCCCATAGAATTCAAGGTGGAGGCCCTGGAGGATTACGTGGATCTCTCTTGCAGTTACTTGAAACTTCGAGTCAAGTTGGCAACCGAGGGCGCCACCAACCCGGGGTTGTATGCAGACGGACAAAGCACAGCAGGAACGCCCGATTTCTCTGGCAACGATTACACCAAGTACACCTACCCCGTCAACAACTTCGGTCACAGCATCATTTGTCAAGCCAACCTGCGTTTCAACGGCAAGTTGCTAAGCCCCCAGACGGACAGTTACGCCTACAAAGCTTACTTGGAGACGCTTCTGAATTACAAGCAAGCGGAAGGGGAAACCTTGTTAGCCCCTCAAGGTTGGGTCAATATGGTCAACGTGCCGGCCAAATTGGCTGGTAACAGTGGTACCAATGATTTACCGACCACAGTGGACTCGACCAGTGGTGCGGAAAACAAGCTCAAGCAATTGGGAGCCAAGTTCGTGGAAACCAGAGAAGTTGATTTGATCATAAGACCTCATCTAGAAACCTTTTACACGGGTCGCATTTTGGTGCCGGGCATCGAAATCAAGCTGCAGTTGTACTTCAATTCCCTGGACTTCTTTCTGTTTGGTACTACCATGACTGGTAATAGGAAGAAAAAAAAAGTGGTCTTGAAGCCCAAGCACATAGATGCCTGACCTTGAACCCCACCGTGTACACCAACCTGCAGCTCAAACAAAAGAACAATCAGATTTCCGCCTATCCCACCGTACGCACGGGCCTGCACACCTTTACCTTCGATGGCCAGCCCACGCGCTTGCAAGAAAGAGGTATTTTCCAAAGTCGAGTGCCTGATCGCATGGTGGTGGGGTTGGTGCTGAGCGAGGCCTACAACGGGGCACTTGATCACTACCCCTTTGCCTTTGAAAAGTTTGGAGTAATCCGCATCAAACAGATTCTACGAGGCGAAGAATATCCCTACGCAACCCTGGAACTAAACCAAAGTGACAGCCTGAAAGATTGGGCCGGGTACTTCCGCTTTCTGCAAGCCACCGGACCTTTGGTGAAAAGCGCAGATTGCATGGTGAAGCACAGTGACTGGGGAGACAAAGCCAATTGCACGCTGTTCGCTTGGAAAAACGTCCCCAGTGGCAATGCAGACATGGCCATGTCAAATTGGAGATCACCTTTGGAGCGGCTCCCGCCAAGAACATCACGGTGGCGGTCTGGGGCAAATTCGAAAACGTCATCGAAATCGATGCTAACGGAGCCGTGCAGTATAACATTCACGATGTGTATGTGTGTGTGTGTGGGGAGTGGGGGGGGGGGGAGGCTTTCAGTCTCAGCATGGAACTGGTAGCGCTCAGCGATCGCGTGTTGAGAGGGTTGGCCACCTCGGATGCTCTATTAAAACGCGTGTTTGTGGGCGTCTTTCCCGAAAAACCGACTGCCGCCCAAATCCACCAAGACCTGCCGCACGGCCTACATCGTCAACACGGACCCCGAAGGAGAACCAGGCAAACACTGGTTGGCGTTGTGGACCGACGGACCGACCTGCGAAGTCTTTGACAGTTACGGCCTGCCCCTGGACACGTACAGTGTGCCTCACCTCTTGGTCTGGATTCGCAAACACTGGCAACATGCTCGACGCAGCGACCTCCCCCTGAAAGCCATGAACAGTCGCGCCTGCGGTCATTAAGGTCTGATGTACTCGAACAACAAAGTGCGCGGTCGCACGTTGGAGAATTTTTTGCAGGACTCTTATGAACATGACTTTATCAAAAACGATCACGAGGTCGGACTGCATCTGTGCACGCTGATTGTGGACCAAATGCCCTCCGACGAGGTGGATCGTCCGTCGACTCAATGTTGTGTAACCAAACAATTTGCATTAAAATCCATGAAAATGTGAAAAGATGCGTGGTTCGTGTCCCACAGGGCAGGGGATTTCCGTCCCACAAGGCAGGGGATTTCCCCGGCCCGCGTTTATATAAGGCGCTGCACACCGACAGTGGGCGTGGACGGGCCGACAAAAGAGTGTTCTTCCCGGGTGCGGATGTACGCATTGGTCACTTTTTCAGCCTTTGCCCGTTCACCCTCTTGGACCTTGGTCTGGGGTTATTGGTTACATTCCCTGTTTTTTTTTTTTCATTTTCAGACCCTTGGGAGTTGATTAAAGCGTGGGGATGGTCTTGGGGGTCATTTGACATCATGATCATTCGACGTCGGTTTCGAGGCCACATGTTGATCCAGGTGCTGCGCGCTTTTTAGTCCATGAAGGAGGATGCCATGGATTTGGGGACAATGGCGCACGTATTGTATTTGTTGACACGTGGTCGACATTACGAACCCTTTTTACTGGAAAATGATGAAACCTACCTCCCGGAATTGATCCGCACATTGGAGGACCGAGTCTATTAGAAGCTGCGATGCGCCCAAAATCGGTAAAAAACAGACATGGTTCAGCATAGGAAACGTCGGCGCGTGAGACGCTGTAGGCAACGAGGGGGTGTAGTGTCCTCCGTCTTGTCCAAAGCCGCCTTGGCCAATCTGCAATTGGGGAGAAGTAAAAAGTACCGTCGCATGGGCGCTTTGGGCGCCACGGGATCGTATAGTCGCCGAGCCGCCCCGTGGGAGGTCTAAGGTATATAACCCAGTGAGTTGAGAGTCGACTCTGAGCAGTATGGTCAAACGCCGTCGACGCACGCGCAAACAACGAGGAGGCATCATCCCCCTCTTGGCCTTGGCCATGCCCGCCTTGGCCGCCGTGGGCAAAGCCGCTTCCTTGGGTGCCGTGAGTGGCGCTGTGGGTTATGGTGCCAAACGTTTGTTGGACCGTAGACGGAAAAAGCGCCGCATGAAAGGTTGTATGAAAGGCCGCATAAGCGTATAAAAACTGCGACGTAAAGAAAATCTGAAAAAACAGGTCAGTATGGCACGTGGAATGAAACGCCGGAGATGCGCGCTCTGACGCAAAACCCGCTTGACGCAACGAGGAGGATTGGCCTGGGGGCCCATGTTGGCACCCTTGGTATTGGCCAATCTGGGCCGACGGCTGTTGCAACGCCGATCGAGGAGCGGTCATCGTTAAAAATGAGTTTCGCACCAAACACTCGCAAGAATCATGTTTCGCGCACCGTGCAGCATCCTGGTGGCCGGTCCATTGAGCTCTGGCAAGACCGTGTTTCCCAAACGACTCATTGCAGCCACAGACACGCTGTTCGAACCGCCGCCCAAGAAAGTGGTGTATTGTTATGACGTGTGGCAACCCTGTTACAAGTATTTCACGTCCCAAGGTTGCATGTTGGTGTTGGACGATTTGCAGGACAAAGGCAGTCACGACAAGAGTGTCTTGGGCTTATTCACCAAACATTCGCATCGTCGCAAGATTACGGTGATCAACATTATGCAGGACATTTTACCACCCGGTCCCTACGCCAAGACCATCTCGCACAATGCGCATTACATCGCGGCCTTCAAGAACTATCGCGACGTGACGGGCATGCGAGTCTTAGTGTCCCAAGCCTTTCCGGACTCCGTCCGCAAGGTCTTGAAATTGTTCCGCCAATAGACCAGTCGACCCTACGGGTATTTAATGTTGGACCTGCACCCCGCCTCAAATGATTCTCAGCGTCTGTTCTCCAACATCTTACCCAGAGAAGGCTTGAACCGCGTATTCGTGCCCAAGAATTTATGAGCAGCCGGACAGCCCTTTTTCAAGTGGCCTTGGCACGAGAGAGGGTAGGACAGGAATGCCAAGCCGCGGGAGGACAACATTTGGACTTGAGCAGAAGACTTAATCCAGAGGAACACTCCTATATGCAAAGTACGCCCGTGGGCGTAGGGACCTCTCAACCGCCGCCTCGCGCCACCACCGTGGCCTCCACGAGGCTGGGCAAGGGGCCCAGTACCAAGTTCTCGTGGTTGGTCACCCATTGACCCTTGCCCACCATCAACTTGCAGGACCTGGAACTGGACTTGGACTCCAATCAGATTTTGTCGGTGATCTTTGAGACCCGTATGAGTCCCGGGACCACTCTCTGCACGCCGCTAGCCTCACCGCCCGATCGACCTGCTGACCAGCACCCCACGTTGACCCAGCACCTCCAACATCACGCGAACAGCACCCACGGCCACCACCACCCGACCCACAGCCACTCGTCCCACTTTGGCCGGTAAACGCCCTCGCGTCTGAGCCACCGTGGCAGCCAAAAAGCCCAGGTCCCAAGGCAGAGGTGCTCACCGGACCAGTGGCTGGCCGCCAGGCTGCGCGACGGAATCCCAAAAACTAGCTCACATCGACGCCTTCTACCAGCGGCAGGGCATTCCCTTGGATTACGATCGCATCCAGAAGAACCCTGGGCTGTACGCCCTGGCCAAGATGATGCTCAACAGCATGTGAGGCAAATTTGGGTAACGCAAAGACAAGACCCAAGTGCGCGAGTTTGTGGAGGCCCAGACCTTTCAGGGCTTCTTGGACAGCGACCGAACAGCACGTGGAGGTACACCTCAAGAAGGAGACGCACGCCACAAGCCTGTCGCCCAACCTCAACATCTTCATCGCCTGTTTCACCACCTATTGGGCTCGACTGCGCTTGTATGAGGCACTAGAGCTGCTGGGGCAACGTGTGTTGTATTTCGACACGGATGCGGTGATCTTTCTGCACCGCCCCGACCAACCCGACCCATGCCTGGGGGATTATCTGGGTGATTTCAAGAGCGAGCTGGAGGCCGACGACCCCATCGTGGAATTCTGTTCGGGGGGTTCCAAGAATTACGGGTACCGGACGCGCAGGGGACACACCGTCTGCAAAGTGCGGGCATTCTTGTTGAACAGCGAGGGCACAGCGCAATTGAACTACGAGGTGCTGCGGCAAAACACCTTGGACAAATTGGAGCGCCCCCTGACGGCACCGCGCACCACGCGCATCACCAAGTCCGACCACATCATGCGGTATGCCAAAGCCTATGCCCTGTGCACCCCGCCCCAGACAAAGGACTACCGCCTGATGTACTACGAGCGTTCTTGGACCGCGGCTACGAAATGGTCTCGGAGGCATAGACCACGGACACAGTGTTGGGATGAATGACTTTTAATGAACCATGAATGTGAAAATTAAAATTGCAATTTTAAACACACTTTGGCTTGCAGAATTTTTTTGACAATGGCCTCTGGCCAAGTGTGGGTCCCCGGTAGGGCCTCGATGGCCTTGATTATTTTCTTGTCTGCGTTCCACTTGTCCTGCAACGTCTTGGCATAGTTGTAATCCAGGTGGTGCTGTTTGGCCAGAGCATCCAAACGATTGACCCCCGGGTCGTGCTGCGTTAGGCGCCACTTGAGTCGCGTCCCCTGCCCCAAGTAATGGTAACCGGACCAGTGAAATTCGATGCCCGTCTTGTACAACCAATGTTGAGGATCCAATAGACCGCCGCGCATGCTCCGTTGGTGAAGACGCAGACGCTGGCTGCGCCGGCTCCTTTCCGGCTTTTTACGAGAAGTCTTGCTCATTCGATCTCCGTCTCACGTGTCGAGTGTGCCAATCTTCCCAACCGGGAAGCGGTTTCAGGTGCTCGACTTCGGTGGTGCGTTTCTTGCGGGTGGTGCGGAACTCTCGACTGGCTTGCAAGAGTTTTTGCGCTCGCGATGTGGCTTTGGCCAAGGGTGGGGTGCCTATGGGAGTAGTCACAGATTTTTTTCGTCAAAGGGCCGGTACGGGACTGGCACGAGGGGTGGCTGACGGCGTTCTGGTGGCAGGGTGTGGGCTCTGCCCCTTTAGTAAGATCTTGAGCATTTTATCCAGAGGTCACCTGACCAGCCCCTCGTCCTCTTCTTCCAAAGGCACGGCCACGGCCGTCGGGGTACTGCCCTTGAGCCAGGTGTTCCAGGTGTAATCCTCGAACAACCCCACGTGCGTTTCGGCAAAGTGCCATACCTCGTGAATGCTCAGGATTGTGTAGCCCATGGCCACGGCCTTTTCCAGTTCCGACGTGCACCAGGTCCCCACCAGGGCACGGTGAGCGTATGAGTGCTGGCACTGGCACACCTTGTCGAACAGGGGGGCGGTCCACGTTGCTCTCCATGCAAATGCGGCAGAGGGGAAACGTCAATTGTGGCGGTGGGTCTGGTGGGGCAACAAAGGGTCAAAGAGCATCTCCGGCTTCGACACCGTGCTCTTGACCAAGCCAAAGTATTGCAAAATGTTAACAGTGTTGGGTTGGTAAATAATCTGCGGATCGTCGGACGGCATTGGTCTGGCCGCCAAAGAATGCCTCCCGTGGGTTCAAGGGTTTCGGCAACTCCAATTCTTCCACAAAGGTTCGCACGTCTGGGTCCTCCCATTTCAGGCTGTTCCACTCACACTCCCACATCTCCACCACGCGATAGCCGCGCTCGCGCAGAAACTGCATCTCAGGTTCGGTGACCATCTGCGCATCGTCCATGGAACGATCCAACAATCGACGGTGTTCCTCGGTGCGCTGGGGATAACAGCTGCGACAGCCGTGCAAACAAACAACCGTGAAACTCGTAAGCCACGAGACCATCGGATTAGTAGCCATTCAGACTGCACCGCGAGCCGGGCACCCGATGCTTGCCCACGTTGTCCGCGTGTTGCAAGTGGTTGCGCCACAAGGGGTGATGGCGGTCCGCGTAGTCGGGGTAAGCCATAGCCAGGGCATTGTGATCTTTCATTTCCTCTTCTGTCAAGGCACTCCACTCCTCCTGGCGCAGATGGCGCTCGTGCCACAGCAACCATTCCATGGCCCCTGGGAATTATTGGTCTTGAGGCGCCACCCCTGGAAGGGTTCGCTGGCAATGGCGTTGGGCTCCATGCGGTTCATACACAAGTCCCGGTTGCAGGATGAGGCAATGGTGAGTTGATCGAACGGGTTGAAGCCCGTCTGCGCTTCAAACAGGGCCTTGAAGGTCAAACAACCTTGTTTCAGCAAATGGACGTTCGACTCGGAATAGGCCACCAACTCCTGGGCCATGTCAAACACCGTCCCCTCAACCACTTGTTGGGCGTGCCACTGCTCAAACTCTGCTCGCTGTTGGACGGACATGCCTTCGGGCATGTAATAGTCCCCATCCGGCGGGGGCCTCACATACCGGGCATGGTCGCGCGTGTTAAACAGGTGGGGAAAACACCCCTTCTTCAATTCCGTCAGCCCGAAAGTCTTGGGAAACACCAACAGCGGCATTTGAAAAAACGAGAGCCAATCGATGAAGTGAATCCCGTCACGCACCAGACACAGAGCCTTGCCCCCATTCCGCACTTGTTCGACAAAACTTTTCTGACGGTGATACTCGCTGATGAAGGGGTAACTGTCGTAGCCCTGAAAATTGTGCACGATGACCGTCACGGGGTGCGTGTCCTCCTCGGTCAACTTCTCCAACCACTCCAAAATGTCTTTGATACAGTCGTCTCCCTGAAAGCGCAGGGGACGGTCATTGCGTTTGGTCTCGGCCACCACCAGGTTGGGCACTTGGCAACCGCCCTCCTGCATGCTCTTAATGTCAAAAAACACGTGCAACGGGGGTTTGTCGTCATCGTCATCCTCGGCATCATCCTCGTCGGGGCGCATTGTCTGCTGGCCGGCCGCGGCCCCTCGACGCCATTTCTTTTGTCTCTTTTCCTCCAGAAGCTCAGCCAGCTTCTTGGCCACTTGCACGAAACAACGGAGGTCGTGAATCATAACGTCTTGGCGACACCAAGGACAGCAGGCCCGACCACACACGAGCTCCTTGATTTCCCAAGCCTCCGCAACCGTTTGCCGCAACCTCAACATTTGCGCCGATTATCGCACACGCTAGGGCGTCCAGGTTCCGCCACGCGGCCATCCTGGCTTTGACCATGATGATTGGCCAGACAGACGCCCCCGTAAGACAGGCACTGACAATGGGGTCACGACGCACTGGCCGTCTCATTCTCCGACCGAGTCCGCGCATGATCGGGACAACCTTCTTGCAAACAGGCCCCGCAATGATTAACGTTTTGGGTGCAGCGATGCTGCCCCACATTGTTGTAGCCCTTGTAGCAATGGGCCCAAAAGTAACTGGTGCCAAAAAACCTGGGCAAGGTCTTGATGACGTGGTAGTGAACCCCCTTGTGCAACAGTCCCAAATGTTTTGAACCAGACCCGTAGGCAAAGGTCTCAAAGTTCCGGTCGGCGTTCACCACCTCGATGGTGTAGTCGACCATGGAGGTATGATCCACAAACTGTTTCAATTCCGCGTCCCCGCAGACACCCAAAGGCACTCCCGTTGTCAAGTGCAATTAGGTGGCTGCCGACAAATGCAGAGCGCGCCCTCGCTGGAACATGCGCCATTGCGTATGTTCTCCACCTTGGCGCAAAACGTCAGCAAAGCCCTCCCGCAGCACAGTTGTTCCCGCGTACGGGGAATCCTGATCACCGCCTTCTTTATGACACGGAACACCTCCGACGATTGGTGACCCGGTCTGGTTCGGTGTTTGGTGTCCCCACCGCGCGGCATGCCACGCATGTGCACGAACGTCATCTGAAACGTATCGTTCATTTTATTCTGTTCTTTGGAATTCAACATCTTGACCAGGTGCTGCAACATGGTGTCCACCTGCAAGGAATCCCGTCGCCATTCCCCGGTCGTCAAACGCCAACCGTTGTAACTGTTCACCAAACGATTGGATCCTATGGTGAAGAACACGCGGTCGTGATCCGCAATCTCCTCCTCTTCGTCATCCAGCAAACGCTCCAGGGCCCCGCGCAGCCCTTGTGTCAACGTGGCCGCCACATTCTGGCGCGGCCTCAAAGCACCCACTTGGTGCACGCGCGTGCGAAACACATGCTCCTGGACGCCCATGGGCACACTGCGCCAATGCACAACGGGCTCAACTCGAACTCAAATCGTCCTGGTGGGTCCTGGTCTTGACTCATGTTGGCATGGCACCGTCACACCATGCACCCCACTTTATACACCGTCAATGTCGACGCCACCATGGCATGGCCCCTACCCCGCGCACCAATCAACGCTGCCCACGTGGTCTGACGTCATTGGACAGCCGGGGGATGGGAGGGTCCCCCTTTTGGGGGTCACGTGGAGGATCTCCGTGGCTCTGATTGGAGGACGCCAAATCCATAAAGGCGACGCACTGGCCACGAAGATCACTGTGCTCAAGATGGCATCTGCGACACCTTGCCAGAAGATGCAGAAACTGGACATTGTACAAGACAGATGGGGCAAGACCCTCACCACCCACAACGAAGTGCATTGGGTCTCGGAGGACACCGTCAGTCCAGATCAGGACCCCTCTGTTTCCCAATGGGATTTCCTACCACCCGAAATGAAGGAATCATTCTCTGCCAAAAAGAAAAACTCGAGTATTCGAGACAATATTGCCAAGCGCCTCACATTGGCTGGAACAAGATCCACGAGCAAATGGACAAAAATGCATGCTGCTTCACGTCCCCACCAGTATCCTGAGACCGCGACCGGGACCTCCTGCTCGATTTCATTTGCACGGCCTTCAAGCACTACCTCCACCAAGCAATGGCACGCGTTTGAAAACACCAGACATTTGTTTCACAAGCACATGCCGGTTCCGCTTTAAGTAAGTGTGTCTTTTTAGATCGTACCCACGGCACCTGCGAGTTCCATTGGTTAGACTACACCCATCCCGCCCTGACTGTCCTTCGCTTACTCGTGGCGGCTTACATCACCCAGCGAGGTAAAATCATCCGGGCTCATCAAGCCCCCGGTTTCTCTTTGCCCCTCCGCCTCCCTTGGGACAATTGGCCGTGACGCGTCAGTGTTTTTCATTTTCGTCAGATCACCTCTTGGTTATGTTCCCTGCGCTGGCGCCGATGCACTTGCAGTTTAGTGGTCAGAGGCACATGTAGTGGTCAGACGACCTAAGTAAGTGTCTTCTTCCCCAGATTACCTTCTGGTACCAGAACTGTTACGTGTTCGCCAACGCTCCCGTGAGCGGTCTAGTCGAGTGTTCTTGTGCCTCTCACATCGAAAACGAAGCCATATACACCTGGTACAGCGATTACACCACTTTTGCCTCGGACACCGTTTATGGCCCCACTTTGTTTTACAGAATGTAAGTCCTCCTCCCTCTTTTTTCAGGGCATGTTCCCGGGCTGGCTTTGTGAATCCGGTTCCTTATCCATTCGTCACATTAACTTAGGTGACCACAGATCCCGGCAACCCCTGCGGTTCATCACATTTCCGGGTACGAATCCCCTTAGCTTTCATCACACGCGTACGTTTTGTCTTCTCTTCCAGTTGCCCCCGGGGTGGACCTGTTTCCGAGAACCCGACTCTCATTGGCACTGGGACTATGACGGGCTTGAGACCCAACCTGCGCATCGTCTTCATCCCCCGCTAAGTGTTTTCTGTTTCTAGTTGCCCCAGGGGTGGACTTGTATCAAAACACCCAACCCCTGTCAGCACTGGATAAAGAGCAAACTTGCACGTCGTCTTCGTTACCCGTTAAGTAAGCGCTTCCCTTTTTTCTCAGGCCAAGGGATGGTGTTGTTATTTGAGTGCCTCATCCCTTCAGTGGTACTGGGACTTTGATGCCCCCGGTAAACCTCTCCGCATCGTCTTCGTCCTCTCATCGACGGAATCCCACCGTTGAGTAAGTCGTTTCTGTTTCTTTCTCAGGGCATGCCCGAGAGTTGGGGTTGCTTTCGCTCCGACGAAGGTCGTCTCGTCCACCTGCACAGTGATCTGCGCATCGGCCATCCCATGTCATTTATTGCCATAGAGTCGTAAGACTTTTCCCCCTCTTTCCAGATTCGACGCGTGTGCCCCGTGATCGACGCTTGAGCTTGGCGAGATAACCTAAGACCACCCACCAACCGCGCAGACGTTCAACTGATACAGAGAATTGATACATCACGCATGTTGTCTTGTCGGTCCCCTCATTTGACTCTTGCCCTTTTTCAGTTTCTGATCGACGCCGACCAGAAGTGGGTTAGTAAAAGTCAAAGTTTCATTTTCGGTTGTCCACTGTTCCCTCGTTGCAAGCGCCTCGTCTAACTCGTGGAAGGTCCCGGTCGCCCTCAGAGCCTTTCTGCCACGCAGAGCCACCTTGGCCAATTTCCAACGTGTATTCGACTACTTCGGCTCTCTCCACAGCTAATGGTCCACTCACTGCGAACACCTTCTCATGTTGGCCCTGATTCTGCCATGTTTTTTTGTTATTGTTGTTATTTTGTTTTCGTTTTCTTTCTATCCTATCATCTGGAAAACCAATCGTTGTCTGTTTTTTCGCAGACATTGCCCAAGGGAAGGGGTTGCCTCCGATCCAACCATGGTCCTTTCCTTCACTATCACAGTGATCTCCGCTTCGGCGTTTTCTCTTTTCCCAGGTTTTTATTGACCCCCTGATACGCCTGGCCAACTTCAATCCCTCCTAACAACTGACGGTCCACCGCATACGCTTCATGGCTTGCGACCGCTGGTTAATGTTGAAACACGAACACAACCGTTTCATTGACATTCGTTACAGTTATCTCATGCAAATGAATTATTAAATGCGGTGCCTGGTTTTTTCGCAAAGATTCATTGATCCCATGATGCAATTCAATCGCGTTGACCCCACCCAAGCCAGGGTCGTCATTTGCCCTCACTTCTTTGCCTGCGGTCACTGGCTATACGTACCCCACCCCAACGTCATGTGCCATGTCCTGCAATTCCATTGACTACCTGTTCTCTCCCGCAGCTGTTCATTGTACCCATGGTCCATTGGTCCACCGTACGCCCCGGTAGAGTCAATCCACCCAGAGTCATGATCCTCATCTGCCCTCACTTCAGTGACTGTGGTCAACACATGCGTGCCCTCAGTAGCCTTGCTTTGTCTCATTTGTGTCAATAAAAAAAGTGCCTGTTCTCTCCCGCAGCTGTACATTGTACCCATTGTCTCCCACTGTCTATGCCATGGCAAAATCGACCCACCCATGGTCAGGATCCTCCTCTGTCCTTACCTCGGTCAATGCGGTCAATACAAGCGCGCCGTCAGTACCTACGCCTTGCGCCATGTACGCCATTGCGATACCAACTATCGTGGCCGAACTGTAACTTTGCGTCGGTGTTTTTGCAGATCCTATCCAGCACCCTCCTCTGTTCGGAGATAGATCAACAGTACTGGGCGCGCAGGGGTCAGACCTGCCTCCATCTTCCCACCTGCTTCTTTTACCAAGAGTTTGACTTCCTCACCAATTCAAGTCCTTTCCTTTCCAGTGTTTGACAGACGTCCTGGATGTGTTCCCCATTCATCCTGGGGTGACCCTTTGCCAGCACCTCCAACGCTATTGGTTCCAACAACGTTTCCTGCGCTGTGAACATTGCCAACACTACACTTTGTTAACTGCCTGCCAGCAATGCTGCTTTCAACCCCGCCCTTATCGTTATCCTTTTCGTTGCAAATATTGTATATCATCAGACTTGCAATAAATGTTTCATTAAAAAACCCTCTATTTGTCTTTCAGTGTTTTGTGGATTTTGGTGGCTCTTCCACTGCTTCCCCAGTCGCCGTCCATTGTCCCCACGAGAGACCCTCCAGATCCGATGAGTTCCGTCGCCGCTGCCGCAACTTACTCCCCTCCTACTGTCCCACCTGTGAACCCTTTACATGCAGTATTTGTAAACCAAAGCTATCTCCCCTCCTACAATTTTTGTAACCCATGTAAACCTTTCCGATGCCTCAGTTGCAAACAACGCTAACTGCCCGTTCTCTCCCGCAGGTGTTGTTTGCAGTTACGGTCGGCAAGTACGGTCTACGACGGGGCACAGATCACCCACCCAAAGTCATGGCACTCCTTTGCCCTTTCTTCGATAACTACGGTGAACACAAATGAGGCCTCAGTATCTACGCCATGCGTCATTCGCGAAATTTCAAATGCCTTTTCGATTTCATTGGTAAAGAACCATCATAAAGTATCATTAAACAGGATGTAAACAACTATCACGTGTCTGTTCATTGACTCCAATCCCCTGGTCACGTGACGCTCAGGGGAAACCCTTTCAATGCAGTTTGACGAGTTTGATTGACAGCTCGTTCTGGCTTCTGATTGGTCCGTTGGAGTCTGATGAGTTTGATTGACAGGTCGTTCTGGCTTCTGATTGGTCGAAATTTTTGACAGTTTTTGGGTCTATCCCAGCCCATATTACTACTATTAACTCTTTCTTGTCCGGCTCTGCAATTTATCGTTCGCTGAAGACCGGTGCTTTGAAAACCTGTAACGTTTCCAAATTCCGGACTATGTTTGAAATGAGCCATTGCCAAATACTGAGTTTCTTAGACTTTATCAATCCGTAAACGTATTAAAAGTACCGATTTTCCTGGAATATGACTGTTTATTCTGTTGCAAAACCAAAAAAAAAGCTCTAGGACAACACCAAAAAAAAAGCGACTTTGTTTTGAAGTTTTGAAGACAAGAAATCCCTCTTCAAGCCAAAAGTCTATGTTGGCAGTAAACTTCAACTCAACTTCTTGCAATCTGTTCCAATTTGCCCGCTCAATTCCTTAGCCCGACCTGGGTAGCGCTATTAGATTTCAGTTACTCTCACTGGTCTGACATGTTCGCATTTGTGACCCAAAGGAATTCTGGGATATAATTGGATAACTGCCGCGTGTTAGTCCGCCAATTTCCATTTCAGATATTTTTAGAACCGTGTCGAGCCACCCGGTCCTGCTGGCAAACTATTGCACCGATTGCGTCATTTACAAGTCAAAACTCGCCAAAACTGCCATGCCAGGTTCCGGAATCTACTCACAGAATGACTAGGGACACAACTTCCCTTCGTGAATCACCATGACTCGATTTAAACCTTTCGGCGGCTAACTTGCTGTGAAATTGCTTCCCACCTCTGTCTTCTTTCGGTCCTTTACCCACCAACCCAGCTTTATGATGCCAGGCAGAGGGCTTCTGAGGTAGAAAATGGTTCGAAAAACACACTTATAAATTAAACACGTACCGAGTTGTAGCTGAGTGATCGTTTATGAATAAACGACAGCTAGCGTGACAAGCGTGACATGAAAGATAGAGCCTTTGATGTTGTGGACCAGAGAGATCTCCGTGGTAACCCCTTATATGGAATAGCTAGATCGATTTGACCTCAAACCCTCGAAAATTACAGGAAAACACTTACAAAATGGCGGACAAGAACGAGTTAAACCCCACATTCTGCGGTAAAACAACCTACTGCTTGAGCTTAAGTATATGTAGGATTTTTCTCGAAAGGGTGGATTGAAAATAAAACATGGGTAAATAAATACGCTTGCACATGGTCGTAACAAGGTAAAGATGACTACAGGATGTGGTGCCTCTTAATACACGGGTAGATTGTAGGTTGGACTATCTAGGAAGTCACAATAGCAATGACTGTTGGTATCTCAAAAGAAGACCAGACTTTCTGTGGTTCTAAAGCAGCAATACTTACTTTTGAAATAGTGTGCAGAGACATAGCTCAATTTTATGTCATTATTTCCTTACAAACCTAAATTTCATTGCTGTAACATGCCTAATATGAATGAAATAAAAAACACAATAATTTTATTGGAAAGATGAGGAAAAGCAAGTTTATTGTATTGTCCAGTAATGCACAAAACATACGCAGTGAAAGATTTAGTATCTTTAAGTAATTACGCATTATTTCTTGCAAGGAATGCCCCTATACTGTAGGTATACTTTGTCGACGAAAGATGTGCTTGGATGTTACTAATACCAGGAACGGGAACGGGAAACAGAGAACAGAAAATAGGGAACGGGGAACGGGCAACTGGGAACGGGAGTCTGGGAACCAGTGTACAGCGGTAATCCGCAAAAAAATTCAAAATCACCGAAGAAGGAAACGAAAATAGTCTGGGAACCAGTTTTGAGCACATGTCTGCGCATGTGCAAAGGTTGTGGAGGCCCTGGGCTCTAGCGTTGTACAGTTTGTTAACTGTACGTAAAGGGGAACATTTCGCCGATTATTAACGCCGTTTCCGCGTCTTAAAGGCCGACATTATTACCACAGGTAGATCTTTTCATGGGTTATTTTATTGCCGTTCCTACCTTTGTAATTTTTTTTCTATTGTTTGCTGGAGCCATCCGAAGCTCGTGTGTGGCGTAATTGAAGTAGACCTGGGACGCAAAGTATGGCACAGTCAAATGCCATCGTAAAGATTTTGGCCATATTTAAGAAATCTTTGGCTGATTTCAACCATACAGGGTTATGTTAACCTTCTTATCTCGACGTGATTTTCTATCTGTTCAGTTTCCGTCCCCTTTTATGTTTTTAGCCCAGAACGTTTTCCGTATTTATGGGAAACGCAGGAGTGTTGTTGCAGTGTTGTTGCCCAGCTCAAGTGTATCATCACAGGCCGACCACCCTATGAGTGTGTTGACATGTGAAAACTACGGAAATACAAAGAAATGTATGGCGGTTACGAATAAGACACTCAATAATATAATTTTGAACGCATTGTGGTCTAGAAATCTCAATAAAGTGAAATCAAATGTTAATACACTGAGGAGTAGTGATTTTCTGTCTCCCCGGGCCGTTTAAAACGCTCTTTCACTGAATCGTCTGAATCACTCTCGACCGTTGGGTTTCTATGACAGAAGAAAGAGCTTTCTCTGTCATAGAAACCCAACGGTCGAGAGTGATTCAGACGATTCAGTGAAAGAGCATTTTAAACGGCCCGGGGAGACAGAAAATCACTACTCCTCAGTGTATTAACGTTTGATTTCACTTTATTGAGATTTCTAGACCACAATGCGTTCAAAATTATATTATTCAGTGTCTTATTCGTAACCGCCATGTATTTCTTTGTATTTCCGTAGATTTCACATATCAACACACTCATAGGGTGGTTAGCCTGTGGTATCATCACTGTATAATCAACAATTTGATCATATTTAAGTGCTACACACATATTTTCGCCATCTTTTACTACGTAAATTTTAATTCTGGTATCTTTTCTTTGCCCACAATGCTGGTAAAATTAACATATTGTAAGTTACAAAATTACTGAATTTTACAACTTTGAAAAACCCAAGAAACAATCAGAATGTCTTGATTTGATCGGGTTGACGGTGTATTCTTAATACCAAAGGGCCTGTTCTCCAACATCATTCACTGAAACATCTGTAATAGCCTTCGCAGCAAGTGCACTTTTATCAGGTTACAGCCATGTGTTCAGCAATACCATACCAAACTGCCTACGTCTTAGGAGCTATGAAAGCCCTGTAAATTGCTACAAAAGGTGTCAGGTCAATACCCTGTCCCAATTACCAAGCAAAACATCTGCCAAAACTTTTCTAAGGTCTAAATAATTATACCATTACTAAGGAAAACATTGAATGTTTACATACCCATGACATACATACATACATCAGTTTATTCAAGGCATTTAGAATAAAGTTGACTTTACAAAAAATGACAGTCAGATGTTTGTAAAAAACAAAATCTGTTTTCGTCTTAACCATTTCTTTTTTAGCCAAGACACTGGAGTAGTTTCTGTTTGAGTTTAGCGATAATGTGTGAAAATAAGCACTTTTTCACACAGTTTTTTCACTTGCTTTTCACACATTTGCTCCTAGTAGTATAGTGAGTGAGACAAAAACCGAGGTAATCACCCATTTCAAAAAACATGATCTTATCTGAATTCACGACAGCAATGCCAAAATGGCATCTGCATGCAGGAGAATCTTGGAGTAATTATTGGGTTCAGCTGTGAGTGTTGGGAGTTTTGTTAGCCAATTACATTGTCAGCAAAGAAAGCAAAACTTAAGCAGACATAATAATTATTATTACTTCCAACAATAAGAAACAGTCAGGCAAAGTCGATGGAGAAGAGATATTAAAACCTGTCAAAATCACTTAAATTATCACTTCTGAGGCAAAAGGATGACAGTACACCACAGGTAAGGCAATTTAACTTTTATTTAGCATTGGTCAATACATATATTTCGCGATTCATCACTAGAGCATGAAAAATATGGTAAATCCCATACATTTACTACAAAAAACAAAGAGTTACATAAACAGATTGTCTGGGTGCACTGTGGTTGAAATACAGTAGAGGTTTTCATGACAGAAATTTGTGTCATCTAAAAATGACTTTGTGAAAAAAGGAAAATATTTTCCAAGAAGGGAAACGCTATTTTCACTAATAGACATTTTTTTTAACCTAGGTTAGCAAACCCTTAGGAGCTTCCAAACAAGGCAAATGACTAAAAATAAAATATCATTTTCAAGTTCCGTCAATGCTTTGTTTTGCTGTTGTTTAAAAGTTTATCGATACAAGGTTAACTGTAACTTGTATTTCCTGTTGTTTTGGCTTATTTAATACATAAATTTGTATTTGTACAAACAAGCTTATTTATTTATTCGTCGTTCAGTGGTAATTGTATGTATCTTTGCATGCAGTAACTTGAATAAATATACCGTTTATTAATTTTTCTACGTTACTTGTGTTACCTCGATCTGTTACCTCCTCGCTGCTTTTCTGCTAGGCAACTGGAACACTTTCGTGCACAAAATCCGGCGTAAAATGACGATTTCAGGAAAGGAAAAAGCAAACCGCCAAAACAAATAGTGGCAGCCGTTGCAGAACCGTTGACTTCAAATTCTCACCCAGGAATACGAGTCGTCTAATCTCACTGCAAACGGCAAGTTAGCTTCATATTTTCTCTAGGCGTTTTCCAATTACCAAAAAATTCCGGAAATTTCGATGGGAAATGACCATCGGTGAAGAACACGTTCTATTTGACAAACTTTCCATTCATTCCCAGGCTCCACACTTTCCCACTAAACTTCCAGATGGCAACAAAGATGTCTTAAATGAAACTATAGAGTTGTCTATGTAAGAAGGTCTTTTAAATTGAGAAGACGATGATGACACTCCTATCCTTGCAGCGGTTGCAACTTATATGAGGCGCGATCATCGCCGAAACGAAAGGTTTTTCAAAAATATATTGCCACGATATTTTATCGATGAATATTTACAAGCCACTTCAGGACGACTCGAGGAACCCTTGAAGCTCAATGCAGAGAAATGAAGCCACTGGAACATTCCTCAGCGATACTCTTATTGGTTGTATTGATTGTATTGGTTGGTTGTATGTGAAAGGAGAATAACGAAAGACCTTGTTTAATTTCAGATGCAAAGTATTACGCGAGAAACAATCGGAATAAGCATACTCAAAGAACCTCGGGCAGTATTTAATGTTTTCTTCAAAAAATTCTGCTTACCACTGGCATACATCACACAATTGTGATTCATTAACGTATGAAGATTGGATGCTAGTCCATGACACACGGGGCATTCGTATAAACCTATTCGAGGTGACCGAAGAAGGAGCCGCCATCTTACCAAAGATATGGCCGTGAAAGACCTGGAACTGGTGAAACCTTGTGAAACTCGTAAATGGAACGCGCATTTTCCATTGGAAAGTTTCCAACGGGAAAACAGGACTACCTTTTTCAGAAGTTCCATTTATTTCGGAAATTTTCCACTGGAACGAACCAAAAACATGTGTTCCATTTACATCCCAACCGGAATTTCCGGAATCTCTTGGTAAATGGAAAACGCCCTTTACCTATTTTCGTCCGCCAATTTGAACTTTTTCGCGGATTACCGCTGTACACTGGTTCCCAGACTCCCGTTCCTGGTTCCGCGTTGCCGTTCTTCGTTCCCCGTTCCTGTTATTAGTAACATCCCTTATACCGATCATAATAAAACGCAGACTGCAGACTGCAGACCGTGCAGACTGGGAAATTTTTTGATTGCTTATAAAAAAAACTCCGATTTACATTTGATTGAGGTGTTTATACCTTTTTCTTACTCTTGGTGACATTAGAACGGTTTCCATTTTTTGAATACCACATAACGTAATTATGAGGTTATTTTGAGGTAATGTTACCTACATGTAGCAACAATTTTGACGAAATAAATCACAAACAGCGGAGATAAACTTTTGGCCTCTCACGCGAAAACATTCGTTTCGGGTGTCGGAGACTTGGGCTCACAAATTGCGTGACAGTGAGCTATCAAGTCAATCAATTCTAAGTCACTGATTTTGTGGTGACAAGTTGAATGTCAAGTGTAATCGAAAAGTTTTTGTGATTTGGGGCTGTGTATTTTATCGATCGAGCCAGCGTGAATTGAGGTGAGTTGTGTTGTAACCTGGTAGCCGTCGAACATGTGAGACAATTAAGCCAAGTTCAGTAGCGAGCCTGCGAATTCATCCCTTTGTGATTTATTTTGTGGGATACCGTAAGCCAAGCGTTTTCCACACGGTATCCATTCGAACAGCTGCACGGCCAGCAAGCGAACGGATACGAAACGGCGGCTAGACAAACCGTTCAAAACGGATCGGTTGAAAGGCTGAACGGATGCAATCTTTTTATCGAACGCCTAGGATCGAATCGCTAACGCCGGGCAGAAGTAACATTTGATTGAACTGCAAAAGAAATTATGACGCTGTTCCTTCACACGCGTCGCTTCGCCATGTTCATCAGATCGAGTCAGACGGCTCCGATTTGCGATCTGTGAGAAAAAATATATCAGCCTTTCAAACCAAGACATTTTCCAACAAAAAGTGATTGGAGCCCCCGAAAACTTTTGACAAAAATAAAGCTGCATTCACGAAGCCGTTTTCAGTGTTGGAAATAATTATTTATAACGAAAATAACGCAATCTAAAAGTAATTTTGATTGGCGCCACCGCATCTAGCCATAAGTAAACACAGGTTTAGACTGAGAAATATTCTCCGTTTAAGAGATATGAAAATCCTTGCCATGACTGTGCGGATCTAGTTTGTCCTGTGAGAAATTTACTGTGCATTCTCAAAGGCTAAAATTATTCTGCGAGCCGGTCAAAAAAATGGAAGCCATTTCAATGTCACCAAAAGAGTAAAAAAAGTATAAACCCCTCAGTCAAATGCAAATCAGAGTTTTTAAAATAAGCAATGACAAAATTTGCCAGTCTGCATGGTCTGCATGGTCTGCATGGTCTGCACGGTCTTCAGTCTGCAGTCTGCGTCTTATCCCCCCCCCCCCCGCCCAGGTCCTCCCTTCCCCCTCCCCCTGTCCCCAAATCTCTTCCACAATGTTGGCAGACTGTGCAAGCCTAAAAGAGCATTGGACCTGATACTACTGTACATGTGGGTCGTGACCTGACGTTAGGAAAGGAGAAGTTTCTACATGTATGAATTGTACTTGATTACACATACACTAAGTAATGTAAATAATTAATTCTTCATTTGCAAGTTTCCCACCTCGCATCCATTTGAGTTTGGACCACTGCTTGCCTATAGAAATAATGTGCAGTCAAGAATCTATCAGGATTTGGTGCACAAGGCAACACCGTACATGTAGATTATTAATAATATTAGAGTTCGGTTGTGAGCGCATTCAATTTTTACATGTATGTGCAGGTGTATGGTGCAATTATGGAAATGGCGTTTCAAATTAAACACTTTTAGTATTGTAAATCCTCTATTGAGGCCCCCTCTCAAAAAAACACTAAGAGCCCCCCCCCCCCCCCCCCCCCCCTTCCCTTCCTGTAACAACCCTCTTTTTGAGGAAGAAAGTTATCAACTTTGGGCTGCATGACCTGCACATGCTTCAACTAACTTTCCCACTTTGCCCTCTGAAGTTGCATAATCGTTACTGCAAGATGCCGCGGTAAAGTGAACAAGCCCTTGAAGCGTTAAATCATTTTGTTTTTCAACCACACAATCCGGGCGCCATAGAAGTGGATCAAAAATTTAAGAATTCCCCGAGAAAAATGTCTTGCTCTTCCATTTTATCAGTTGAAAATTCACCACGCGGAGTATCTTTTAAGTAGTTCTTGATTTCCCTGTAGTCAGGAAGATAAGCGTAAAATTGTTCAAATTGGTGACACAAGTACCAGATTTCATATACCTGATCCTTTTTGGGTAGGTAATGATATAATATTAGGATCCAGTCTGGATCCTAATCTTTTCACCAGTTATTGGCCAATGGAAGATTCCCATATGTTTTCTATAAGAAACCACAGGGAACCCAATTCGTAAAGCAACAATGAAAATATTTAAAAGAGCCGTTTGAGCTATATGGTTTTGTGGCTTTTTAGCGGTAACACTTTTATGACATAGTCTCACGAAAACCTTTACGAAATAACAAGATTCTAGCTGACGAAATGTTACTTAGGAGAATTTTTTATTCTTGGTAGCAATTGCCATTGCAGGCACACAGCGCAGTGCAGGGAAGATTTGCCTTTGTCACTTGCAGAGTCCCCGACATGCACGTTTGCAACGACATCTGATGAGCTCATTCCACGCTTTTGATGCTTCAGGTAGGGTTGTCCAGGTCGGTATCCACCTGTCTGAAGATAGATGCCATCCCCACTGTGCTGCACTTGGAAGTTCCTGAATAGGATCTAGTGTGCGCCCCCAGACATGACCTGCTTGAATGCTGCCCTTTCGACGTGTTGTTCCAAGGCAACCTGGGTTGGCGAGATACTCTCGATACTTCTGGTACCTTGAGAAAACATGGACTGCCGCGCTTTGTTGATATCCTGGTGTGAGGTCCTCTGGCTATACATTATAACCACGAACCGTTCCAGCATTCTGAATTGCTCCTCGGAGAGCGTTGTCTGTGGCGATGACAGAGTACGAAAAACGTCGGTCGCCTCAGGATAACACTTCCAAGCTTTAAATGCTGTCTTCTAACCCTTTCCGGAGAAATATGATACCGTATCATTGCTGTGAGGTAAGAGAGCTGGTCATCTTTTCTTTTTTTTCTTTTTTTTTTTTTTTCCCACATGTTTTATTGCCATTTTGAAAATAAAAAGATGTTTACAAGACCCTCAGTATACTCTATTTACATTTGTGAGCTATTGTTAATTATAAATTACATTTATATTTGTAAAAAATTACTATTATTATATTTGCGAACTATTATTTGTTAAATATAAGTACCATTTATATAATAACCACTTAGCCTGAAATTTTTTCTGTGTATTATTTTTAACAGCAATGTATTTCTCAGTTCTATATTTAACGTCTACTTGTTTTAAGAAAAGTTCACATTCTGGAATCTTATCTTGTTTTCGACTTTGCCATATATGCAATTTTGCAAGAGTTATAAGATAATTCAATAACTCACATTTTTCTAATTTACCAATATAAACATCTTGTAACGTGAATTTTTCCCTTTTACCTGAAAGTGCAAACCAGAAGTTTTCAAAGTTTTCCCAAAAAAGAAGAGTAAAAGGACATTCGTAAAATAAATGATAGATGGTTTCTGTTTCCACTTTACAGAACGTACAGGTATCATGTAGAACATAACCTATCTTAACTAGTCGCTTATTAGTAAAAACGATATCGTCCAACAGTTTTAACTGAAAGCTTCTGATAAAGGTTTCCGATGAAACCGACAGCAAGTTGAGAAAAACCTTTGACACAGTAATATCATCTAAGTCAAAGTCATTTTTCAATTTAGTAAAGCCCCTTGATACTATTTCCTTTTTTGTAATGAGGAATTCATAGAATTGTTTACTTTTACATAACACAGGATCAAAGACTTTTTCCCCACAGCAAAATTCTAATGAACCAGTTTTTCTGTTATTATCATCCAAAAATTTCAAGTGGCCAGGAATTGCACTTCGAATCCCTGCCCACGTTAAAAAGTTTGATTGTCTCAATCCTGCATTTGTTGCAATATTATATGACTCTAGACTTCCCTTATCAAATTGCATCTGATTAGTTAATAAGATTCCTGATTTAACATAATTAAGAAAGCTGGTCATCTTGTGAATTGGCAGATAGCGCAACTGTTTGCCAACGCCAAAGGATATCCACAGCTCCTCTACTTCCAACGTCTGTGCGAATGCGATTGCCAAGATGACCACGTCCGTATCAACAGTTCATATAAGAATCTTCTTCATACCGCTCACAGAGGCATGCTTTGCGTGGACGAAGATACGGGTACCTGCTTCCTCATGGTTACAAGGTGCCAGATCCGCCTTGTCTATCGTGGTGGAACATCCATAGCAGCCGTGCTGATTACTTCGACATCGGATAGTCTGAGAGATTGAACGCTTGCTGGAAGATACTGGAATAGCTCCTTCTTGTTGTCATCCAGCCTCAGAAACGACTTTCAGTTTAAAGGAATTGCCGCATTGTCGCATACACGTCTGCGAGTTCCTGTGCCTCTGGCCTCGCGTATGCCTTGCTTGAGGCTGTTCTCCAAGTAACAGTCCCACACCAAATCGATTCTTTTTACATTCTGTGCGCGATAGTTGATAACGTACGGGAGAAAGACAGTATCCGCGTACTCCTTAAAGGTCTTGCACTTACTAGGCGAAAGCATATTAACAATAGCTGTGCCATCTAGAACAACTGCATCAACCAGCTCCAGCGTTGTGTTGACTTCGACGCATGTCATAAGTTCTGCTTTCTGTCCTGAACGCATTTTGCCATTACACGTAAGTGCAGATGGACTTGGACTGTTTTCGTGCTTGAAAAATTCCTCCGGATTTCCCTCTCTTGTTTGGCAAGCAATGTGCAGTCTGGAAAACAGTCGGCAGTCACTCTTGAGATCAACAACTTGATTACTTGTCTTACTTGATTGCCGTTTCTCAGGCGTGCCAAACAAAGGTAGGTTGCATCGTTGTATAGTATCTGTGATGGGTTTGGAACGCTTATTAGTAAAGTAGTTTATTAATTAAACTCTCTTGCAGTAAAAAGAACTGAATTATCGAGTATATTTTACAATGTAAGGCAACTATTATCTAAAATATAATAATTTACAGTTATAACAATGATAGTAACAATTGAATCACTTAAAAAATTTAAATGTAAAAAAGTTCTCCGCTCTCTTTGTCCTACAGACCTGCATGTTCCGGAAAAGATAATACTTTTGTGCTTTCTGCCTCAAGGTGTAGTTGGACGCGTCTAGGAGTGGGCTGGGAAGCAGGTGGTGCAGAGGGTGGCTGGGGGACTTCATTTTCGCCATATATTTGTAGCACAAGTGTACTCTTCTATCATGTAACCTATCTAGTTTACCTAACTGTAAGGCATGAGCATATGACTCTGCCTCGGGGTAGATTATGTTAAGCGCCCTTTTTTGCACTCGCTCTTTGGCTTCGGACAGGTAAGCAGGGATGCCCTGCCAGACTGGTAAAGCATACTCTAAAACTGGCCGAATTGTGCTAAGGTATATCCTTAAGATGTTGGGTTGGCTCACCCTGGCTCTGTGCAAAACTCTAAGGGAGTATAACTTCTTACAAGCTTTCTTAATAATGTAATCAACGTGACAGTTCCACTTCAGGTCATTGTCCATAATAACTCCTAAGATCTTATAGGTATTGACACGCTCGATGACATTGCCGCCAATTATTATCGGGTTAATGAGACAATTAGAGTTGCGTAAGAAATTAATATGCATTTCTTTACACTTGGTTGGGTTGAGTCTCATATTATGAGCAATGGCGAAATTGTAATTTTGTTATTAAGTTGCTCCTCTACATATTTATCGTACATCGACTGCCCCTTCACCTTAGCTTCTGAAACAGCTTCCACTACACATTTAGGCATGATTTGCTTAGTGTCCAATACAAGAAGATCGGCACTGTCTTCATTGAATGGGTTACCCATTTCTTCAATTACACCAATCAGGTTTTTAACGTCTCTAGCAAAATCGTTCTGAACAGATGGCACTTGCTCGTGGTGACGGGTTTCAGCAGGTTTTCGTGCGCCATATGTATTCTAGAATTCTTTTACTGCTCTTGCTATTTTGGGACCTGCTACCATCCAACGTCGGAGGGCTGCGGGACTTTCCGTCAGTCCTACTGCTCCACCGTCCCCTTTAATCATCTCTTTCTCCTGTTCGTGGTTGTGGTCTAGACAAATCTTCGAGAATATGTGCTGAGATTTCTGCACAACAAACTTCCCTTGTTCGAACTCAGCGTATACTGATGGGTGCCTCTCCTTTAGGTTGACGAGATCTCTGATGTGAATGGGAAGCCATCTTGAATAGTTAATTTAATCGAGAGCAAACATCCAAGGGGCAAGCTTACCAAGAATCTGTACATACAGGGAAAAGTTGCCTTCTCTAATAGACCTGACAAATTCTAGAACCAATAGTTCTAATTCAAGCGTAGTTAACCAGAAAAGAAAATGGGGATGTGCTTCTCTCTGTTCTGCACCCAAGTAGCAAAATCTTCAGGTTCCTTATTGTCATCGACACTAGTCTTGTAAGCCCATCGCTGTAAGATGTACAGTGCACAAGCGCTCACTTCATGTGCATAGCGAGACCTGGTGATGTGGGCCGCCGTTAGTATAGCATCTGCCCTTCCACGGGTTGTAATGTCTGCCTGGACTAATGTGCTATCCCACCCACTGTTGTTTAACCATTGTCCGACCATCTTCAGTGAGGCCATCTCTATGTGAAGCCCACCCATCATCACAACATTGCTTCTCTCCCCATACGTATCTGCTTTCTCCCACTGGATCTGCTTTGCAAGGGCGTAAAGGGGCTGGTCCATTCCAATTATTGGTGTCTACCTGGGATTAATGTGTGCGATTGCATCCTTCACTAATTTCATAGAATGTTGGATCATTGCCTTACTGTGTGCATTTTCTTCGAAGAGAGGTAAAGGCGACGTTATAGCAGTAGGTGAGAGAGCTCTGGTTTGCAAGGAAGGAAAGTGCGCCGACCACGACAGATACTCCTTCTCCTCAGCTTTTCCTTCGCGAGCAGTTCTTCGACCTTATTGAGCCACTGATACGCGCATTTCATATTTTGAGTGACCAAATCTGACTGCGGTTTGTTAGCTTTACAGTCTCCTTGAACGTAATAATCTTTCTTTGATTCTTGTTCCATGTAGGGTTGAATACCAGTGTATCTGTCGGGAAGATTAGACACAGTTTTCCTTTTTGTTAGGTCAGCATTTATTAGAACTCGATTTCTGTCGATGCCATCAAAGTCATTACAACAACAACAACAACACCTTTATTTGCCTTGTACATACATACGCTGATAAAGTTTAAAAACAAAATAATAAATAACATTTCTGTTTGTACTTGGTAAAGCCTGGAGCTGAAATAATCCTAGGATTTTTTAGCCAGTTTTCCAGATTTAAAAGTTGTAAATAAGTGAGATAGGAACTATTTTTAAAGAAGCAGTTTTAAGTGTACAATATAATAGGAATGAAAGAGTATATGCTTAGGTTGCGTTTAGTTATGTTGTTCTGACAGTAGATAAGGTTTTAGTTGTTTTGAGAATTGGTATATGTTTAGTTCTTTAAGATTTAAGGGAACTTTGTCCCAGATAATACACGCCGCATATCCGATTGTTTGCTTTCCCGTATTAGTTCGCACTTTCTTTGCGTAAAGGTTTCGTTTCGATGCATACCTGGTATTGTATTTGTGTACATTACTGGCATATTGAAAATAGTTTGAAAGCAGCTTTGGCAGAAGGCCTTTATGCCAAAGGTACGTGAATTTTAGAATCTGAAATCTATACACATTGTGTACCGTAAGAACATCTAATAAATTTAGCAGGGGAAGTGCACTTTCTGTGTGCTCACCTTAAGCGGTGGCAAAGAAAATAAGCCTGGCAGAATGATTTTGTTTAGTTTGTATCCTGTCAATGTGTGTTTTGTATGCACTTCCCCACGCTAATATTGCATATGAGATATATGGGTATATTAAGCTGTAGTAGATTTGTTTCATTTGCAAAAGAGTAAGATAATGTCTCAGCTTAGATATAATACCATTGTTTCGGGCAATAATTCTTGTACAGATGTATGAAATATTGTGATTAAATGACATCGTTTCATCAAGCAAAACACCCAAATACTTTATTTTTTGCTTCCTTTGCAGCGCATTTATTGTACCGTCTGCACTTTCAATATTGATATTTACTTGATCATCTTTTTTCTTTTGCGATTTAATAATCATGAAGTTTGTTTTAGAGACGTTAATTGACAATCTATTTACATCACACCATATTTTCACTTTTTTAAGTTCAGAGTTGACTATTTTCTCGAGAATTTTCAGATCGCGGGCTGAAGCAAACACGTTTGAATCATCTGCAAATGTTCTAAATATTAAGGCATTGGAACAGTTCGGTAAATCGTTTATGTAGATTAAAAATAATACTGGACCTAGGGAACTCCCTTGTGGAATTCCGCACGTCATTGTTTGCTCTGATGAAACTGTATTTCCTATCTGTACATATTGCTGTCTATTTGTAAGATAGCTTGCAAAAAATTGGAGGGGAACACCCCGTATCCCGTACCGTTCCATTTTTTTAAGCAA
>JAEMWC010000426.1:335000-347500 GCA_016490735.1 Pachyseris speciosa | reverse complement strand
AAACTTGACTATTATCTTTGGTGGTGCATCTTTTTTAAAAGTTGGCAATGGGTGAGAGGTCGATATATCTTCCTCCTTCACTTGTACGCCGATAGTCTGCCCGACCGCCATTACAAGTTGATTACATCTATAGTTCTCACTCGGCGGGACGCCCGAAATTTCAAGGCAGTCTCTCCTTAGGTATTCCGCCAGGTTTTCAAATCCATTCATAGCGTCTGCTTTGTTTGCGTCGTCCAGATCTTTTCGCATCTGCTTCATGCTCGTTCCCTGTCTTTGAATCTTCTCATTTGCTTGTTTCAACTGCACAAGTATATCATCGTATTTCTCATTTACAAAATCAACTAAACGTTTTAACTCTTGAAACCCGCTATTCAGATAGTCTATCTTCCGTTCCAAGGGTTCTATTGCTTCTTTTAAAAGATTCTTAATCTCTTCTCGCGTAATATCCATCTTTGCGCCGTTTTGGGCATTAGTAGGGTTCTCGGTGAGAGAAATCGCTGTTCCATGAAATGAGTCTTTAGCTGTACGTGAGCTTGGGTTGTGATCTGTGTTGTCCACACCACCCATAGTTAACAGTGACTTTTTTTAACTTTGAGGGACACACTACGCCGTCCTCTTCAAATTGTGTACAGACACTGTTTCCTAGATCTCCTGAAATTTGCATCACTCGGTCGTAAGAAATGGATAGTCCTAATCTGTAGAGCTTATCTACTAAGGCCTTCTTTCTGGTTTCAGCGTGAACTAGTAGTCCCAGGTAGACTGGTAATGGAGGCTCTCTATTCGGGTCGTGTCTGGTTGCTGTGGCATCAGACTGCGGGTCCCTGTGACGTTTCACGGTATTAAAGATCAGCAGCTGGGAAAGCATCACAACTGCGTTCATGTCCATCATATCTTGCTCATTGATGGTTTTCACGCTCGGTCCCGCTAAAATAATCTTCACAAGCGCGAGGAGTAAGTCAGGTACTGCAGAGCGATGACAGTCGGTATCAAATGTACCATTAAAGCATTGCTTCTTAGCGGATAGCTCTTACCTAACAAGCATTGCAGCTTTGGAAAGATACATGGCCTCAGTGTCATAGTCATGAGTTTGGGCAAATTGTAAAGCTGTACCAATGTCACTAGAGAATGCTAGCTTTACTTCTTTTCCTTCAGTATACGCGCGAGGCTCTGGTATTTGTGCGAGCAGGCGATCCTTCAACCTAGTGCTGTTTACACGGTCTTGAACATGTGCTCCGAGCTGCTCAAGTGAAGACGAGTGCATTTTTTGCCAAACCCGATAACGTAAAGACCCTTGGCCTTGGAGCCTGCTCTATATACAAAACAAGTTCTGCTAAAGCAATAGCCTCCAAAGAAACCTGGGATGTGTCACTATCTTCTTGCTTATTCAAGGGTCTAATGTTTCTAACTCGATTGTAAAGAGCAGTAGGGCATGATGCGTGGTAGTATGCATCCAGGGCATGCATATCACCAGCTACCAACTTTGACAACAGCTTGTGGTCTTAAAGTTTTGTGGCAGATGCTCTCACATTGCTATCAATAGCAAATGTTGTTGCTCTACGAAGATTATTACCTGTTATGACCTAAGATTTCGAAATTTCAGAATAACGCATTTTCACTGAATTTATTTTGCCTCTTTTTACGATCTCGTTCACAAGTCATTTTTTCTGGTTGTAAATTCTAACAGAGATAAATTTTGTTATTCAGTGAGGTTATATTTCTGCACAGATGTATCAACTCACATTTGTTTACAATTAAACCTCGGAGAAGCCTTGTTCACACTGACGTAGTGTCAATTACACATCCATTCAGTTTTCGTTTTTCTTTGACAATATTCAGTTAGAGTATTTGTGAATATATGATGACATGTTAAACGCAAAAAAAAAAAAAGAAAGAAAAACAAACAAACAAACAGCTACCACGACGGTTTTTTGAAACAGACAAGAGGATGCAACAAATTTTGACTTGTTTGAACAAATAATGCATAAAAGAATAAAAACCTCATCTGACCACCGAGCATCAAAAAAAAAAACATATCATACAAGTAAGTTGTCATTGATTTACTGTTGTGTTTTACTTAGACCAAATTAAAACATTATCTTGAGTTTCCTACCCGCTTCTTCGCAAACGAAAAATTGTTTCATGTCATCTCTGGTCAAAAGCTTGGCTGCTGATCCGAGGGAGACTCGTCTACTTTTGATCGGACTCGGTTGAGCGGAAGTCTCCTCCTCAGAGTCTCCACTGACCTCTACATGCTTCCTCTTCTGAGCTATGGCCAGCTTTGCACTGCTGTATTTATTGAAACATGATTTGTGCCATGATGCTTTGTGAAATCTGAGTGTTTCCTTAATTCCCCTTCCTTCATCTAGGTGGGACAAGGTCACTCGAATCGGCAATTGGCCAACCTCAGGAGACTTTGGTAGATTATCGGCTAAACTTTAATAGCCTGTTCAATCCGCGATCTTTTCTTTTATCATTAACCGGAGAAACAAGCTTTTCATTTGCATTCTCCATTTGGCATAAAGCACACAAATCCCAGTTGATAGGATACCGTAAAAGAGCCATCTCCTGATAATTTTTCCAACTTTAAACTGCCTGTTTGTACTTTGGAAAATCAACCAGGCGTTCCTTGCTCACATCATAGGCACCAATCAGTCAGGCGTTCCTTGTTCACACCGCAAGAACCCAAAGTTTTAGCACGATTCCAGCAAGATTTTTAAATGTAAACATTTTATCTGGCCTAAAACAGCTACTGGAGGGTTTTTCAAAGCATAACATGATTCTTTCGATTAAATTTGGGCAGTTTAGGCCAAATAACATTACGTCTGTTGCTTAAGTACGGCTAGCTGTGAGCCTGCTGTACCGAACCGCTAAACCGTCTGTAAAATAACGTCTTAAAACATGTGTTTATGATCAGGATCCAGACGGGATCTCAATGGTATGTGAATCTACAAGCTAAAAGGCACTTATTCTGAAAATTTCACACTTGTATCACTAATTTGAACAATTCCGCTATTTTTTGCCACTAATCTTCTGGACTACTGCCTTTTACTCGCATTAAAAGACAGAACCTCGAGTAAGATGAAGTTGTTGTGCTCAAAATGAAGAAACCAACTGAATGTGAAATCTAGAGCCGCAGAAAGCGCGCGTTTTGGTTTGGGTGTCCTACACCTGGCTTGAGCCTGCGATCCAATCGAAAACCAGAACCTGGTCAGCGGTCAACTTAAAAAAAAAACAGCTGACCTCGATGAGGTGTTAACTTGAGCCCGCGATATGGTCACGTACTACTGGTCAGCGGATACCTTGTTTTGGCAGGTATCATCAGTTGTCAATTGGCCACAACATTGACGTCCAATATCAAAAGATGTACACAAAAAGACGATACAAAACGCGGGTTACAACACACAATTAATGGGACGTTTCACATCGCATACATGGAAGGGCGGACGTACGTACGACGTACGCACAGTGACCAAAACCAAATTTTGTCGAATAGATGGGTTACCATATTTTCTTAACCATGGTGCTCCGCTTGGCGGCCCTTCGGGCCGCCGGGGCTCCGCTATAAATTGTAAGCCCTCTGGAAACTTGAGAAAGTATTATTTTACAATACAACTGCATCTTATTTTGTAATGATCCTAAAACTAAAAAGTTATCTGCTGGTTCAAAATGTCTACACAAAATGAATGAGCTACCTATAGACAGCTCACCGCCATAGCCTGCACAATTATTCTGTAAATTAACTCGGAACACATCACCATGTAGCGTTACAAATGTCATAGAAGGATAAGAGCAAGAGAATTCCATTCATCACCATCAATCCACGCAACCACGTAGTCAAAAGTCTCATAACAATTAACAACTTCAAAACATGAATGACCTCAAAATAACTAGAAATTCTTTACACAATCCCCGATTATTTCATTCAAACATGACAAAAAGCATACACATCTACTACATACTGTAATTTCCTAGTTAGAATTAAGCATACTCACTCATTTATATGGTTATATGGGGGCCTAGGCGAGGGAACCACTAGGGACGTACCAAAACTCTGCTCCTGTCCCTGCAATTGATTCGGCAGCGTCAAAATCATAAGATTCATACAAGCTTAATGAAAAATCATATTGACAAAATCTCCTCCTTGTATCATAAAATCTTTGATAACTCTGTGATTAGTAAAAGATTGACATAAAAAGGAAGTCAATTTTAATAAAATATAGCATGTAAGCTCATGTAACTTCAACTAGTAGATACCCACTAATAATATTAATAATAATAACAACAACAATAAACTTTGTTTCTATAGCGTCTATATCACTAGCTGTTCTAGGCTCTTTACAATATTACTTAAGTCAAAATTATTACTAAAGTCAATATTACACAAGTCAAAGATTAGGCTGATTTAGACGCTATGGCTGGGTTATTAAAAGATGCAGTAGTTTATGGGCTTATTAGAGAAGGGGGGCTTATTACAAAAACCGACTCCCAAATGGGGGGCTTATTAGAGAAGGGGGGGGGGGGGGGTGGGAGCTTAATGGAGTTTTTACGGTAACTGGCCCTATGACTTTTGCTATGACTGTTGTATGCAACTTAAACTAGTGAAGAGTCACTGTACTTCGTACTGCAAGACTATTTTGCAAAGAACTGGTGTTAACTGTTTGTGGATTATAAACAATTCGTTGGACGTAATTCGCACATTGGAAGACACCAGAGGAAAAAGTTTCATAGCAACCAATAATTTCCACACTTTCTGGGCTAATGATAGGAAGTCTATGAAATACATTTACTTCTCATGTAGGGAACTGTGCCTCGCTATTGACTTTCTTATCGACAACATCTACGTTCGCTTCGGAAACTCAGTTTTTCGACAAGTTATTGGAATACCAATGGGCACTAACAGCACACCTTTGCTAGCTGATCTGTTCCTTCACACCTTTGAGTATGATTTCATGCTTAGAACATTGAAACGAGATAAAACCATAGCCGTCCAATTAAGCAACACCTTTCGTTACATTGATGATTTATTCAGCGTCAACAATGAGAATTTCGGAAATTACAGCAGCGCTATTTACCCGTAGGAATTGGAACTAAAGGACACTACCTTGACATTAAATGAAGTTTGTTATCTAGACACAAGAATAAGGAATGGTGATAACAACACTCCTTTTCATCTCAGTGTCTACGATAAGAGGGATGACTTCTCATTTCGGATAGTCAATTTTCCTCACACGGACAGCAACATTCCCGCCAATCTGGCCTATGGTGTTTTCATATCTCAATTAGTGAGATATGCTAGACTTTGCACATCGAAACTGGATTTTATTGATAGACTTCACCGACTTTCATCACATCTCCCTCACCAAGGCTTCAAATCTACGCTGCTTCGTAAATCGTTAACAAAATTCTTGAAACGCCACGGTGCTATCGTTGAGAAGTATGGTTCTACACTACAGGAGATGAGATTAGCAATCCAGAGATGAGATTATATCCTTTACATTATCCTGACGCCCAAATTTAAGATCCTTGTTGCTTCCATTCATTACATTTTTATGCAAATGTGCGCGCGCAATTTTCCTAAAGATGTGCGCGTGCTTGCATATTTAGTTTACGTGTGCTTAGTTCGTTATTTAGTTTACGTGTACTTAGTTCGTTATTTAACGTGCTCCTATTATTTTACGTTGTTTTCCTTGCTAATATGTATTGTTAATAACTGTGCTCACAGCGTGGGTGGCTCCTCCTAAAATGTTCTGCAATTGGTATAGGATTTGATGGAGCCGAAACCGATTGTGGAATTGCACACATTTTAGATATCCTACTGATGAACAGTTATTACATGCAGATATATTTAGAAGCAACAATTGTTTGCGGTCTGTCACCTTTGAATAGTTGTCATTCAAAAACGTTGCTTACACGCACATTATGACTGTCTGATGGTTTTAAAACGCGTTTTAAAATACTACAAAATTAAAATGTGTTGTGTACATCTGCTGCGAAGATGTCATACGTCTGATTTGGACAATACAATTTGTGTTGCAGTGTTTTTTTTTAAACGGGTTTACATGCAGTAAAGTCAATAGCACCACTTGAAGCTGTACCCACCATCAATCTACTTCATAGAGGATAATCAGTATCTGTATGCAGCTGTATATGGGTAAGGTCTACATGCAGGCTGCAACTAAGACCACCCAGTTGACACTTAACTTAGTTTCAATCTACACGTACAATTTGTAATTATCACCAAGCAACCACTATGTAGGAACTAGGAATAATAAATTACTAAAGATCCCCTAGATTGGATGCTAGTTCATCATGTGATTCCAGTGAAGACATTCCCAAGAAAGTCTGGGATGAAGCCCCAAAAAAGCTTTCAAATGAGGAAAATTAAGAGAAATCGTCATGCAGTTTTCGCGTGGATGTGATCTGGGGATATCTGTCATCACTGAAACTAGGAAATGGTAGCCATAAATTTGGTAGGATAAGTGACGTACCAAAACAGTTCTTATTCCACCACATTCAAATGCAGGTGAAGAAAGAGTTTTTTCTCTTATAAGAAAAAATAAAACAGCTTTTCGGCTTTCTCTTCAGATTGGCGGTACACTAGCCTCTCTACTTACTATAAAAATGGCCAACAAATAGTCATCTTTTGAACCACCTGCAGATCTCTTGACCAGTGCTAAGAAAGCCACCTGGAACTATAACAAAGAGCATCTGACTCGGGGATCAGAGTGACAGCATATAGAACAACCATTATAACATGTTAAGTAAATTTGACCGGAATAAGACAGAATGAGAAATGTCAAGAAAGAGTTGATATTGATCTGATACAGTGATCACACTGACAGCATGTAGAACAAGCGTTATTTAACAAATAAAAAAGCCTTAACCGTGCTTTGTTCTGTTATAAGGCACGCAAGGAAGTGAAGAGAGCAGGAAAGAAGTAGGAAGAAGCACGAGCCGCGTGCGAGTGCTTCTAACTACTTCTTGAGTGCTCTCGTCACTTCCTTGAGTGCCTTATAACGGAACAAAGCACGGTTAAGGATTTTTTATTTGTTTTATAATAAAGAATTTCTTAATTTCCTCACGCATTCGGCTAAAATTTTCGGAAAACTTTATTTTCCAAATCCTACGAGGGGCGTCAGCCGTGCATTTGTAGTCTCATAAGGCACGCTAAAACAGACCAATCACAATCCTTGTTAGAATGGCTCAATACATTTCATTGGTTAAACACGACCAAAGCTGTCAAAATGTCAAACCATCAAAGTTCAGAAACCATCAAAGTGCAAGTTGTTTTTTAGTTTAAAATCGCGATCAAAAAGCAAATTGTTCAGAGAAATTCGGCGGAATTTTGGCTCATGTATTCGCTGAAAAAGGCGTAATGATCAAGAGCTAGTTTTAAAAGACACTCAGGAGGGTGAATTTTCGAGTGAAAAAAGAAAGTGCAAAAGATTTTATTCGTGAAAAGCTTAAAACTTGGATCGGCTTGCATGGCGCCCGGCGTAGCGGGATTGTGTGGTTGAAAACAAAATGATGATTCCACGGCATCTTGCAGCTCACCAAAAAGGGTCACAGAACAGTTTACCATTAATGGGAGGAACGAGTAGCTCAAACTTGGAGAACGAAGTTCTTTCTTTGGACAGTCCGTTTGCTATGTTTACCGATGCGTGTTTTTAAGCGGATGTGTTTTTTCAAGTGATGGAAACCTCTTCAACGACAGGTGAATTAAATAAATTTCAGCTTTGAACATTTCGTTGAATTGTTGTTACTTTTGTTCAGGACTGAAACTTGTATTTATCTCTCGACTGGAGGTAAATAGTAATCATCTACACTCGTTTTGGACGCAAATTAAGAAGTAAGTTTAAACTTAGTTGAACTGTTTTTTCGTTCACTTTGCGAGCAAAGAGTGATTTTACTCCGCTTGGCTGACTGTTTTTCGACGTGTCTCAGCAATGTTGAGAAAATTTTGCCCTTATGTTCTTAACACGTAACTGGAATTAGTCCTCGAAAACCACTTGTGTTTTCAGAAGTTGCTGAAATTGCCCTCGTCGCTGCGTGACTCGGACAATTTCAGCAACTTCTGAAAACGAGCTTGACATTAAGCTTAATCCTTAATTTATATTATGATATGACCCGTATGGCCCCGCAAGCGTTTTCATTGTGAAACTATTGAGAAAATCCCCGTATGAGGGCCGTACGCCTTAGCGCGAGCAGGGCCGGAAAAAGCCGTACGGTCCTGCTAGGAAAACGTACGGCGCGAGCGATACGAATTTAGAGGATTTCGTCGCGTCTAACCATGAAAATTTATTTTACAACCAGAAAACAAATACAAACACCATATTAGATCAATTTTCTGTGCAAATTTGTCGACTTTTTTGTAACAAACTTCATCTTCTACGTGCTCATGAGCAGTCTAAAGAGGCCATATGATAAAACACTTAGTAGGGACCTTAAGATTTGAAGACGTCAACTGTCTAGGACGCCACCGGAAGTCTTTTTACGCCTTAAAGAGTCACTGCGCATGCCCGTATTTGCGTAAGACGGCGGTCTTCACGTGTTGGGGACGCCAAAAATTTGTTTTCGCGTCGTGAAGAGAACGTGAGTATGTTTTTGTTTTTTGAGCTTCAACTGTCCATTTATTTGGCCGTTTTTCGATGCCATTTTGTTTTACAGTATATAATCTATGGTTAAAAGTGTTTTTTTATAAATCACAGATCCAGAAAACGGCTATTTTGTAAGCAATGTCTACAGCAGGTTCATCGAGTTCCGAGTGAGTAAAGTTCCTATCTTTTTCCTATTAAGCTTAAATAGAGGGGAGTTAAAATCATGTTGAGCATCAGTCTATCGTTTAATGTGATGGATCGACTGATGCAACAAGAGCGATTTGACATCCATTTTACATTTTAACGGCAAACTCGCGGCAGATTTCATTCGTGGTCTTATTTTCGTTCCCGCTTTTTATGCAGAGTCAACGCTGCCGAAATTATGATGCTCTTCTTAAAAATAAGCTTATTTGTAATTATCGATATCATTTGTGAATCAAAAGTAGTTTAAAAAGGAGATTCCCCGTCAGTGTTACCCTACGTTTGGAAGCTCGAAATATTCTCCGTATCTCGATTTTGCCATGAAGTAAGCTTATTTCGTGATGATAATTTGCTGGTTGCTGTTAGACCTTTCGAATATTCCCACAGTTTGTAGGTGTCCCCATTATATTCAACAGAGATTTGGATAATTAGTATCAACATTGGATAATTTAAGTAACGATGCTAGAGAAAGCTTCGTGTTTCGCGTCTTGTTTATTTCTTCTTAAGTCAAAATTCCTGAGCAAAGAACGGCGTTCTCTCCCCAGACCATTATATGCCGTGACGTCCTATAAGAAGACGCCGTCTTCAAATCTTAAGGTCCCTATTGACTGAGTTAGGTCGGACCGGACGGGAAAATATTTGGCTCTCGGTCATGGCGCACGGACCTCGCTGCGCTCGGTCGGTACGCCATGACCTCGAGCCAAATATTTTCCCGTCCGGCCGTGCCACTCAGTCAATAAGTACATAATGCTGTTATTTGTGGTGTTACTCGCAGAAACAACTTCCAAATCCATTGAGGCTAACCGCTCGTTTTCATACACATTTCCTAGGTCGTACAAGACGTCTGAGTCAAAATAAAAACCGAGGGAAAAATTCAGATTTTCATTTGGGTCTATGGCGTGACACCGTACTGCCCGTGCATCTGTACTCTCATAAGGTACGCTGTTTTAACCAATTGGAGCGCGCGTTATATCGAAACTTTATTATAAAACATGTTAAGTTGACTTCTAGATACATGTCAGAATGTTAATAGAGAGTTCATATTGGTCCAATAAAAAGAAAATTCTGGAACCTAAACAGTTGCTTTTAAAGCATCACATTTCTGCTCAGAATGAAGGAAAACACGTCTTAGCTACTTCCATTTTTCAAAATTCCCTGCGGGAGCATGCCCCCAGATCCCCTAGTGGGGTGAGGCCTGCGGCGTCACAAACAACGGCTACGCTGTCGAAGATCTCAGTCTTTGCCAACAAATCAACTTGAGAGCTCTGGGAGAGAGACCTCTGAACTCACCGAGTACCGGCAGAGGTCTCTCTCCTTTCTCGCTGACAGAGACCTCTGCTAGCAGGGAACCCAATACCTTGGGAATGTCAATCAACAAACATGTGACATCATCTGATGAGCAGACCCATTCTCACAAGGGCACAGTACCACCCAAAAGTACAGTGCAAGTTGCCAGTCTCGTCGAGTTTCCTGCGCGACGCGATTCGCGTAGCGCGAGAGTCACTGAAGCGAAAATTTTGGCATAAATTTCGGATGACTCTACAACGCAAAATCAGTTAATTTCGTGTAGCGCTTTACAAATGCAGCTATTGTTCAACCGAATACATGTAGTTCCCTAAAATACAAATACACACAGCATCATTGAGTTAATCAAGAATCGAAATGGTGCAGTCCTCTTGTAAACAAAACGACGAAGATCGATTGCGAATGATTGATGTTCCTTGGTCTCGATAGTGCTGAAATGACAACTCTTGTTGATTCTGTTGTCGATACGTTAAGTGGTCGTGTTTTCTAAATTCGTTAGGAAAATTAAGTGCTAGTTCGCCACAAGCAAATGGTCAGTGGAGACCGCTTACCATAATTTGCTTTCAGATCACAAATCACAGGGAGCCCAGACAATCTGATTGTGTAACCCTTTCTTATTTTATAGTAAATGTATGGGATTTACCGTATTTTCCCCTATGACCGTTCGCATTTTGAATCGGTCATTGTTAAACGGCGTCCAATCAGAAACAGGCAATCAGCAGGATGGTTTCTAGCTGGCACATGAAGATCTTACTACGCATTTCGATCGCTTGGAGGACGTGGGATTTTGAATTCCTTCGACTGCTAGCTCGGGACCGCTTGGTCGATTTTCGATTGAGACGCACGAGAAGAAGCGTGAATCTTTCGGCCTTTATGTTGCGTCGTTTAAAAGCTGAGCGATGCGATTTTCTGGGGAAAAATGGCCTCGGTGCTGGAGCTGTTGAAATCTCTTTCCACCAAGCCTGGGACCAGACTTCGCAGTGAGGTAACAAACGAAAAGAAGAAAAGAGACAAAAAACATCGGCGCGCGAAGTGAGCTGAGCGGGGAACTAGGGTAGGGGAAGGGGCGGCGGCCCCCTCCCTTCCCCGTGTCCCCCTCTCGGCTCACGATTGCTTTTTTTTCTTTTTTTGCAAGAGTCTTTCTTTCTTTTCGCTCAGTTACCCTAATACATTTGGAACGTTCACCTACCATGGAGTGAGCCACCTCACAGTGTACCTGAACTACCACACGATGCACCAAAGAGACTGGGCACAACAATGGTCAGCGTTTGTATGTATTGTGTGACCGTGAGGAAAAGCGGTGTCATGAAGCTTTGCATTTGTCAAAACTTTGTAGAAAGAATATGTGAACGATCATCGCAGTTATGAACACTACTTAAGCAGCAGTGAAAATAAAGCCTGAAAAAAAATATATATATATATTCAGGCTTGTACGGGATCCGAACCCACGACCTCTGCGATACTGGTGCAGTACTCTACCGGTTGAGCCAACAAGCCAACTGAGAGCTGAGAGTTGAATACCGTACAAGCCTGATTTGTTTTTTTTCAGGCTTTATAATCACTGCTGCTTAAGTAGTGTTCATAACTGCGATAGTCGTTCACATATTCATTCTTTAATCCGTAGTTCAAATATATGAAAATCATATGTTCATTATCACATATTCATCATTACGGAACAACAAGATGACCAGCTCCCAGTTGGTTTGTTATCTCAGTCGGTAGAGCACTGCACCGGTATCGCAGAGGTTGTGGGTTCGAATCCCGTACAAGCCTGATTTTTTTTTCAGGCTTTATTTTCACTGCTGCTTCAGTAGTGTTTATCACTGCGATGATCGTTCACTTATTCATTCTTTAATCCGCAGTTCAAATATATGAAAATCATCGACCTATTCATTATCACACTTTGTAGAAAACGTGGTAGTAGATACCGTATTTATTCGATTAACCGCCCTGGGCGCTTATTAAATTTTTGGACCTTGAGAGTGGGCGCTTATTCGAGGCCGAGCGCTTATTAAATTTTCACCATTTTCAGCAATTGTAGTATGTTTATTTTGCAACAAAACATGAAATGGTAATAACAAAACGCGAAGATGTAACAAAGCAAAGTTTCTGTAAAATAATCTGAAGAAAACGCCGTCTTCGGGGAGGTCTCTTATTGGTACTTATTCAATTTCAATCCTCGTAGACAATGAATCCAGAGATTGTAAGCCACTGAGTAAATAATAATCAATACTACTTTCGTGCACTTCAGTGTCATGTTTTGGGGGGTCTGAGTGGGTACGGGGAAGGGTGGCGATGGGTTCTTATTCGAGGCTGGGCGCTTATTAACTTTTTCTACCTTTAGGATGGGCGCTTATTCGAGGTGGGCGCTAATTCGAGGTTGGGCGCTTATTCAAA
>JAEMWC010000426.1:315000-322500 GCA_016490735.1 Pachyseris speciosa | reverse complement strand
GAACTGATTCAGGAACAAGACATCGACACAATAGCGCTAAAATATGGATCCCTGTTGAAATTCGCGAGGCTCTGGATTGTCTAGCCGTCAGAAACATCGCTCACCAGCCGAACTTTCTCGTCTCAATATGGCGGCGCATTCTACCACGAGTTGAGGTCAGGGTGAAAAGAGCTAGTTCTCCGACATCTCTATACAGTAATTCGGTTTGCATATTCTACCTTGTCCTCCTGCTGATCTACGACATTGAACTTAACCCTGGGCCTCCTAGCACCTCAGGAAAAAAACCAAAGAACACATAGGTCAACGTTAATATCGCTCATCTCAATGTCCGTTCAATGGTCTCGCGCGAAAAATTCTACCTAGTCAAGCAAACGATTACTCATAGTAACTATGATATATTTGTCATCTCTGAATAGTTACTCGCTCGACCCTTCTACGACCAACAACGACATCCAAATTTCAGGCTATGACATTTTCAGGCAGGATAGAGGCCCACATAAATCTGGGGGTGGGATCGTTGTTTACATCAGAAATTCATTCAGAGCATCGATCATCGGTACCTTGTCCACAACCACGGACACCAACTCCCAACAACTCTGGCTCAAAGTCCGGTGCAGGAAATCGAAATCCTTTCTCTATAATCAGTGGAGGTACAGATAAAATGGACTGGAACGGTTGTGTAAGCTCGACTTTTCTGTCCGCGTATGAGAGGGTATCTAACCCATGAAGCTTTAAACCAGTGTCCGCTTACAGGGGATTATAAATGCTGAGCTAAATTTTAGTGGAGAAATCGCCGGCACCGAGATTTGGTGCCTTTTATGGGATTGGCCTCTTACTAGTAAGGGGGCCATGCGTGCGTTTCTAAAAAATCCGGAAACATTTCGGGCCCGAGAAGTATTTTCAAGTCGGTTTTTTATCAGTTGGTACTAGCTTTTTGAACAAACTAGCCCAACGAATTTTTCAATTTTATAACGTGCTTTCTTAAAAGATTATTAAAATATTAGAAATCGAATCTCTGGTAATGAACCAGGTCTACGTAAATATTTTTTGGGCCTGAAACGCGAGGCGAGGGAGAGGAGGCATCAGAGCAGATGGGAGTGGCCCAGGGGTAAGTTGTCTCAAGTTCGCTGGCCTTTCATGAAACGCGAGAACTGACGTCTAACAAGAATGCATTGAGACTGTTTAGTGGGCAATAGATAGATTATATTTACATACAAAAGTTTTATAAGCAACAGCTTTACATTTCTCCACACTGAGATATGACAACCGGTAAAGTGGGCCTGTTGTTTGGTCCTACGGGAACATTCTGGAGAGGGAAAAAGAGAGAAAATAACAAAACTCTAATGTCAGCAAAAATATCGTGAAAGCGAAATGACAATAGCCGTTTAACCCCTTCACTACCAACGTTTTGCACGTCATTTTTTGCAATTTTTTGAGGGTAGGAGGTCAAGATGACCTCTCTATTCCAAATAATGGGTTACCACGGCGATGTTGCTGGTCCAGAACACCTTCCTTGTCACGCATGTCACGCCAGCTGTCACTTGTTTTAAGCGGTCAACTGCAGCTGACAATTAGGTAGGTATTTGATTTATAGGTGTTTTTCGAGCTATTTTTCACCTTAGAAGCCCCCTGCCTGGCATCATATAGCCTGGGAACAGGCTCCGCAGTTGGGTTAAGGAGCGAAAAGAAGGAACGTGGCGAAAAAAATCGGCGACCGAAGCAAGCCGAGGTTGCTCGCTTCGCTCGCCGATTTTTTTTCCCCACGTTCCTTCTTTTCGCTCCTTAACCCTACTGCGGAGCCTGGTCCCAGGTTAGGCATCATAAAGCTGGGTTGGTGGGTAGAGGCAATCCTCTTTGAGAAGACAGACGTGAGAAGCAATTTCACACCAAGTGAGCCCCCGAAATTAAGGTTTCGATCGAGTCGTGGTGATTCACGAAGTGAAGTTGTGTTCCTAGCCGGCCTGTGGGTAGATTCCGGGACCTCGCATGGCAATTTTGGCGAGTTTTGACTTGTAAATAATGCAATCGGTGCAATATTTTGCCAGCAGGACTGGGTGGTTCGACATAAAAAATATCTGAAATAGGAAATTGGCGGACTGCCATGCGGCCATTACCCAAGGATATCCCAGAATTCCTTTCGGTCACAATGGCGAAAATTACAGACCAGTGAGTGCAAGTGAAATCAAAAGAGTTATCCGCGTCGCGCTAAAAGAAGTGAGCAGGAAAATGTGGAACAGATTTCAAGAGGTGGAGTCCAAGTTTGCTGCCAACGTAGACTTATAGCTTCAAAAGATATTTTTGTCCGAGAAACTTCAAAGCAAAGTTGCGTATTTTTGGTGTTGTCAAGCGGCGCTCGAAGACAACATTTTTGGTTTTGCAACAAAATAAACGGTCATATTCGATGAAAATTGGGATATAGTCTACATAACCGAGCATTTGGCAATAAAAATGCTTCATTTCAACCATAGCAAGGGACTTGGAAAGTTGTAGGTTTTCAAAGCACTAACGATGTTTAGGACGTATATATACATGTACATGTACGTCCTTGGTAGTTAAGGGGTTAACGATACATCTAAGCTAAAAAAAAAAATAAATAAATTAAAAAAAAATATATATATATATATATATAGAAATATATGTATGTATGTATGTATGTATGTATGTATGTATGTATGTATGTATGTATGTATGTATGTATGTATGTATGTATGTATGTATGTATGTATGTATGTATATATATATAGACACATACAGATTGTGGACACTGTGATGATTTGAGCAGCTACATGTACGAACTGTGAAATAGAAGGTGCTTTCCAAGTGTGCCAGTGAGACCGCGTATTAAAACATTTTCACCTCTTGTGTGCAGTGTTACGTTAAAAGAAATTAATCAATCGATTACTGAAATCAATCGTACCTCTATTTTTCTCATTACCAACAGCCCGTCGACTACTTTTCCTGCGGAAAAAGTCAAAACAGAGCAAAATGACGAAACAAACCCTGGATACGTTTTCCAGAATGAGAACAAACAGTACTGACTGGGCACGGGTGAAAGACTTACCAAACACTACATGCTTTCCATTTAAAAATTCGCACTTTGCACAAGTAACGAAAAACTGAAATGAAATCAGAATCAAATACGTGTAATATTAGCAAAAGGTAATTCTACGGTAGAATTCGACCCAAAATCCGAGGATTTCAAAGTAAAATAGTCATCAAATATGAAACCGAAAGAAAGATCAATAACACAAACTTCTTTAAGAAAAAGTGGGTACTATCCCCAGTTAATTGAAGATTTGCATTACAAATAGATTTTTGTGTGATTGTTACAATCGTAAGTGCAACTGTAACCCATTGTAAGTCTCTTTTTCTTTTTTACTTCGTTAGTAGCAGCATTTAATTTAATATTGGGCGTTTTCCATTCAACCAAAATTTTCGAGATTTCCGGTTCGAAATCGAATGGAACGGGCAAAGTTCCGGGAAAAGTTCCGAAAATTTAGGAATACGTTTTGAGTGCACCCTCTTTGCCGGAATTTCCAGAATTACCGAAATTTTCGTGTTCCATTCGCAATAGATATCGGTTTTAGTCTCCCTACCGGGCGTGAGCTCACGTGGACAAGCGGAAAAACCAATAAGCGGACGAAGCACTTTCAGCATGTCAACGTACGTGACCTAGAACTCTGGGACGTGGTCGGACGCTTTCCATTCGACCAGCGAAAATTCCGAAAATTTGTACCGGTGATTTCTGCTCAATGGATGGTTTGAGTTTTCTTATAAAAAGCATCTCCTTGTTCTTTCAGAACAATTTCATGTGCTCATTAAAGGTTCTAACAAATTTGATTGCCTAATTAAGGAGATGCTTTTTATAAGAAAACTCAAACCATCCCTAAACGTGCAAACGGACTCGATTCGCGCAAAAGGTATTCACTTGAAGAACTTGTGACCCTTTGTTATTACGTTAATTTGTAGAGACTATAGAAATCAAATCTTCGCATTACTTATTCATTTTACCTTGAGAATGGTGTCATGATGACGCCGAAACGTCGGCTTTTAACGTTAATATTCCCTAACTGCTACAGTGTACAGAAATATAAGCCAAAAAAACAGTCAATTAAATCGAAACAACAACAACAACAACAAAAACAAGTTTGATATGAATGTGCAAACAACGAACATGTTTAAGTGAAGACAAACACTCAGATCACCCATCCCCCCTTAAAACAAACAAGCCAACAGACAATCAAAAGTTATTAACCCATTGACTACCAGCCATTTTTACGTTTGCGGAGTGATTTTCCACCTATAAACGATCCATAGCATTTCGCGACTCTTTATTTTAATTACCACGGAAAAGTGATGCTGTCCTATGGCACTGGAGGCTCAAGGTTTCTGAAAATGTCATTCTGACGTAGCTATTCTTCAACCGTGGAGGTACAACAACGGCCCAAGTTCGGTTTGCTTGCGATTTTTGCTAAGTTTACAGCCATTTTTCATCTTTAGTGGCTGCCTGATGAGCATCATTAAGCGTAACGGTAGCTAAGGGTCCACTTTCTCAAAGAATCGAGCAAGGTGATGTACTTTGTTGTCGAATTTGGCTTGTTACTCGACGAACTGGGAATTTGACCGGTTGGACACTTAGTACCTTTGGGACTCGACTAGTGATGAATTTCTCGACCTACAGCCGCATATTTTGGAATTTGTGAGCACTGAAGATGACCACAAGCAGGAATTTTTGGCGGTAGGTCGGAGTGGTTGTAGACTTAGTTTATATGTGAAAGAATTGGGGGAAGGAACGGGCGCTGTCAAAAATCCTCGTTATTTCCCAGCATGCAATGCGGTCGAGATGTTGAAAATGGCGGAAAGGCCCGAATGCACTGGAACAAAAGGCTGTATCTACGTGCTCGGGAGAAGAATATGAACAAAAAAAGTCATTTCTAAGCTAGAACAAGGACTGAATTTTGTCATAAGTTTGGTTTTTCGACGATGATTTCTTTAACAAAGGTAAAGGCAAAAAGGGACATTTCCGTCGTTTGTCTTTGACGTTAAAAACGGTCAATTTCGTTCTTGTCCAAACTGAAAAGGCCATATTTGGTAAAAATCGCTAGGTTTCTTGCGTTTATTGGATATCCAAATTTACAGGTTATTCCATTTCGTGCTCACAACTAACAGTTAAGGCAATATTCGTGCGATTGAGAAAGTTGCAATGTTTTGAAGCACGGGAGTCTTGTGCGGCCGGTTTTGGCCAGCACGGGTGCCAATGGGTTAAAGCAAAAACAAAACAAGTGTGACATGAACTTGCAAACATGGAACATGACTTGTCTGAGAGAGCAAAAACAATCAGATCACCAATTCTCCCTAACAGGCAAAAAAGGCAAGGAAATCTCCCTAAGCACGTTTTGTAAAAATGATCAATGGTCTTGCTAAAGGAGCAGTGTCACAGATCTCGCGCATGTGCAGTAGCAATAGATCAACTAGAAGAAGTTTGCAAAGTTATTCAAGTTTCTTTGCCATGTATACATGTACACGTATGTTCGTTTATCAACGCCATCCATATGGCACGGAACAAACAAACAAAAATCTCCAAAAGAGTGTACTTACTGTAGCTGAGGTTTCAACGTGTATTATAAGAAATACCGGTCTAATCAATCCTTTGAACCCAATTGAAGATAGTGGACAGATAAAAAAAATCTGTTACTCACTCAAGAGCATCATTGCGCATGCTCAGCCTTGACACCGCTCCTTTAAATCGCGGCTACACGAGCGATTTTTCGCTCGCGCCGGTGATGCGATTTTTTTCAATTTTGTCGCGTCGCCAGAGCGCGATAAAAATAGCAAGTGTAGCCACCTTTGAACTGGCAACGCAACAGGTAAAAAATGGCGAGATATTGAATGGGTTTAACTTTTCGCGATTCTTTTTCGGCGATTTTTTGAGCTGTTGCATCACCTGTGCGAGGGTGGCTACACGGGTGATTTTCACTGCGAGCTGGCGACGCGACAATTAAAAAAAAAGTCGCATCACCATCGCAAACAAGAAATCGCTCGTGTAGCCACGGCTTTAAGCTAAGAAGCTAGAATTTATGTGGAAAATTAACTTCAATCCACTGTGCATGTTACACTTGCATACCTGACAGCCATTAGAATTTGGACCGCTGTTTGCCTGTAGAAATAACATTGCACATGATCAAAGAAGAGTGGATGCAATAAAGAAACCTGGACAAAGCTTATGACGGGTCTGGCAATTAAAACTGCTATAATTTATCAGCAAAACATGACTCTCAAAACTACGTTGAACACCAGTTTACATAAAAAGAAAATTCAAAAAATATATTAAAAATACACCAAGTCGTAGCAGAAAAGTTGGGTTTGCACGTGTACATGTACCTTTATATGCATATGGAAACATGGCTAGGTCATGCAAAAGAATCTACCACGAAATACTACATCAAACATGACATAATTAATTTTGATGGTAAATAAATAATTTCTACTATTGAACATTATGCAAAATTTACTGGTCCACCGTAATGCAAAAACAAGTTGTTTTTGTTCCTTTATTCTTTCACAAGTGTCCTGTACGGGTCCGCAAATGATCCCAGGACCGCAAATGATCCCGAACCGCAAATGATCCCCAAAATGGTCCGCAAAATGATCCCGAGCAAAAAATAAGGAATGGCATGGATTGATATAAAAATGACACACAACAAAACATGTTTTTCATTTTATGAGAATTATTCCATAGTTCCTTTTATTTTTATCATTAATATTTTTTTTTTTTTCGTTTTTAGTGGAAAATCTGTGATCTTGCGTGACGTTCTGTCTGTTTGTTGATTTCAGGACGCCGGCTGCATAGTACAGTAATTGATTTTGCAAAGACACTTGTTGTGATTTTAGACTGCGAGTTTCGCTTCATGTCTTCTGTTTATTGTGTTGTACATCCCAGGACGTTCGAGAACATGCTTAATCAGATTTCATTGCTGTCGGGTATATGATCAACGCTTCGGTGCACGTGCCCGATTTCAGTGAAAATCGAGCATGTATAAATTAGCCTGGAAACAGGCTCCGCAGTGGGATTTTAAAGGAGCGAAAAGAAGGATCGTGGCGAAAAAAATCGGCGCGCGAAGCGAGCCGCCAGTGCCCTGTTCGGCTCGCTTCGCTCGCCGATTTTTTTCGGCCACTTTCCTTCTTTCCGCTCCTTAACCCCACTGCAGAGCCTGGTCCCAGGCTAGTATCAATTGTATAATCACAAATACAACGGAGGATTAAAATACACGCATACCCGTAAAGAAGTAACTGAAAAATTCCGCAGTTGATTTCGTTATCTTTTGAAATAAGTCTTTTGTTCACTGAGCACTCTCATTTTAAATTGTACCCAGAATAATAGAAGTGTTTCTTTCTCACATTCATGGGATCAGCCGACTGGCCTGTGGCAGGCGAGAAACGCGGTGATGTTGTTGAAATCGGAGCAGGGGTCAAAGATCATCCGAAACTTGTCACCGTCGT